>VNJS01007628.1:0-16479 GCA_008042575.1 Drosophila watanabei
ATATTAATAAGAATACAATTACGTAACAATTACTTCATTTTCCATCTCTCAACTACATTTAAATTCCCATATTTGTTACAACCATATTTGTTACAAAACCAACATATATATATATATTCCACATTATCCCTACTAAAACTCCCATCGTAACAAGATATCCACCGAAAAAAAAGGGCGCAAATGATAAAGTTTTAGTGCCGACGCCAGGACACAGAGGAAGTTCAAGCCGAAAGGAGACTTCCTGCCTTGCCTTGCGGTGCTGCGTGTTGCTGCCTCCTTTGTCCAAGTCACTTCATAATTAAGTAATCCCCCCGACTATGCAGTTCACCTTAAGCTGGGACCAGGGACAGGCTCTGAGGGGATCCGAAGACGGGACAAGACTGCAGACTGAAGGCTGGGACTGGTTTTGCACACCATAACGGAGCTTTGAGACAGCCTGGCAGCATGAATGAGCTGACTAACCAAAAAAAAGAAACGAATAAGAAAAACAAGTAAAAAAAAAAATTAAATTTAAGGCAAATTTTTCACTGAGCGGAGGCTGAGCCAGAGAGAAAAAAAAAGAAAGAAAAACAAGAAACTCTAGCGATTGCAACGGTAGCCGGAGTCCGCACTGCAGGCATCCCAATCACAATCAGTGAGAATGCAGAGAAATGCAGAGTTTGCCAATTTGCACTGAAAGAAATAACAGGGGAAAATGTTGATTAAAGAACTACGAACTAGGAACTAAGAACTAGGAAATGTATTAATTAATATTAATTGGTTGAATCTATGAATTTATCTATCTAAAAAAAGACCTAAGAAGCAATAATAAACAAATAAATAGAAAGGAAGTTAACTTTGGGAAGCCGAATGTTATATATCCTGAAAATCAATCATAACTAAGCCAAAATTTCTTTAATTTATATTTATTTATATTTATATTTGGTTAAAAAATAAGCATCATAAATTTAAAATTATAAAACATTAAAATTTTTGTACATTTTTTGAAATGTTCTTCTAATATTTCTAAAAATTTGAGAACATTTTTTTATTCAAACATGACTAGATTGACTCGGCTGTTAATGCTGATCAATAATATGATTTATAGGATCGGTAATGAATACTTTACTTCGTTGCAGGCTTATAACTAATATAATAATACCTTTAAGTGTATAAAAAATTAAACTAGGGTGCCTCGAAAACCATTATATGTTTTATACCTCTTTAAAATGTGTCTAAAAGTATGCAGTATAATTTTTTAGGTATTAAATTCTGTGTAAATATGCTTATTTTTTACTATTTCGTATGTGAAAAGAAAAAGTTGCCTCAACTGTAATTAAATTCAATTTAAATATAAAAAAAAAAACTATAACAAAAAAAGTACTATTTTTTAGCATTATTTTTGACACCTTTTTTAGAGTTTTAAAATCCCCGATTAAGGCTTTTAGCAGAAGAGACTAGTTAGTTAGAGAATTAAGTCTAAAATACTCAAGTATCATGTCTCGTTTACTTTTAAATATTAACATTTAATTGTAAATGGCTAAGCTTAATTAATATAATTTAAAACAACCTTAGTTTATATCTTGTTTAAGCTTAAAAAATCAATCTTACATCTTAATATTATATAAAAATTCCCTCAATTTTCCTCAGTGTTCTTTTGGGTGCTCATGAGGGTAACCAGGCGAGCATATCTTATTACCCCTGCAGAGAGCTCTGGCAAGGGGTCCAGATTACCAAGTAGCCAAGGCAACTTTAACTGCCTCTCGCTTTGACTTTGACACATGTTATGAAATTTGAATAGATCACCGCGAACATTACGGCTCCAGTTTGGGGTTTAGGAGGTGTGAGGAGCTGCACAGGATGATGCAGCGGAAACCTGTACACATTTACAACTTGATTTGCTTTTTTCGGTGAGAGAGTATACATATATCCCCGTGAAATCAGCCTAGAGAGAAGACATCTGTACAATGAGTTAACATGAATTGAGTGCCAGGTAAATAAAGCTGTTAGCTGGGATAGGAAATTATAGGAAATGAAAAAGGAGTTGGAAAATTTATGGAAAAATTAGATTTTAAAAGAAATTAAATTTTAAAATAAAAGCTAAAGTAAGCTCTTTAAAATAATATTCACAAGAAAATTATATTATTAAATAAATGCTAAAGAAAGCTTCTTAAATAAAAGTTTACAAGGTTTTCCAAGAAACTTAAATATAATCAAGAACTTGTTTTATTTTAAGCAATTAATGAAAATTGCTGTATGCTTTAAATAAATTTTGTACAGCTCCACCTTCTCTTCAAATAAAATCTGTAAAAAATTTAGGAGGAAGGATATAATTTGAGAAGTGTTTTCTGCATAATTCGTTTTGTTTTAAACAATTACAAAAATTGCTTTACGCTTTAAATTTAAATAAATTTTGTACAACTCCACCTTCTTTTCAAATAAAATCTGTAAAAAATATAGGAGGAAGGATATAATTTGAGAAGTGTTTTCTGCATAATGTGTTTTGTGTCAGCTTTTAAAGTAGCTCACGCCTAGCACCTTGAGTGTCATTAAATTTCCATCAAAAGCAGCCCCGCCCATCGCTTTAGACTTCAGTTTCCTTTATAGGAAAATCCCCCCCTTCGGCCAAGTACATTCAACCCGAGCTCTCCGAGTCCATCGGTGCACCTTGGGGCATCATCTAATCAGCTGGAACTACGGCTGCACTTAACCCATTAGCCGCAACTGCCATGGCAAATAGGTGCAACCAGAGTGTTGGACAACACCACAAAAAAAAGAGAAAAAGGGGAGAGGAAGGAGGAAGGTTAAGACCGTAAGCTGAGCAGGCTCTGTGCGCGAGTCAATAATTTTCATAACTGCCGGTTAATTGAGACATTAGCCGTAATTGGCCTTAAGTGAGTGCAATGCCAAAGACAAAAGCAGCCAAGTGTTAAGCGATAAAACAAAACAGAAACTAAATCGGAGAGAAAAAAATGAGGACATTGCCATTGGAGATAGTTGCAGGGAGAAAATGGGGACTAAATTGTACACTAAGAAAATTAAAAAAAAAAAAAATTTTTTAAGAAATTTATAGCACTACAAAAATCTAATGTTTATTTTTTATGATTAAAGAAAAAACATAAACATTATATTTGAAAAAAAAAATAATGATTGTTGACGGTCCCTGAACTTGCAGCTTTGGATTTAATTTATAAAACTAGTGACTAGGTCATACACTACAAAAATTCACCAACAAATAACTATAGAATACACCACAAATAAAAATTAAAGTAAAATAAAGAGAAAGCTGATCAAAAGTGTGTAAAAAAGTTAACTTAGTACTTTAATATCAACTTATAGCTTCAGATTCAATTATAGACATAAACTTGAATATTTATATTTTTTTGAACTAATTTTAATTCTATAATTTAATACATTAATTTTAGTTACTGTTTTCTCTCCATTAAGGTATTTAAACCTAAAGACATGGATGTGCTTCAGATTTAATTGTAAACTTGAACTTAAATTTATTTTTTTTTTTATATTTCTTAAAGTTAAATTTAAGTCTATAATTTAATAAAAAATTTGTTATTACTATTTCCTCTTTTTTATGATATTTAAGCCACAAGACAGGGTATGTATTTAAGTTCAAGTTTATAATTAAAGCTGAAGTAATTATAAACTTGAACTTAAATATTTAGTTCATTCCTTTTGTATCTACTCAACCAAGCCGGACGTCTTTTCTCTCAAACGGAAATAACTCACCAATATATTTGAACCCCAACACATGGGTGTGCTTCTGCTTACCTGGGCATAAAATTGTCAGAGGGGTGAAAATCAAAGCCAAGTGGCAGGCGAAATGTGTCAATAAATTATTTCAGCCTCAGTGTCTCTCTCTCTCTCTCTTTCCCCCTATCACTCAGGTGTTAAATTGTCTTCCAGCTGGCAATGGGTTAAGGGAGGTTAAGGGAGTTCGATATCCTTCAGTCCAGCGATGATTTGTCAGCACACGTGTTGCACATGTCAACTGCGTAAATAAGCGGGAAATTGGTTAGGAGGAAAGTCAAAGTAGAGAAACTCGTGACCCTCGGCTGGTCGACGAACCATGAAAGTTTCTACTGGCAATATTTCCCTTTACGTTTTTCCCCAAATCCTACCCTCACACACTACCAATCAGTTTTCTCTTTTTGGCTTACTTGGCGTATGAGTGATTTATTGCCTTTGACTCTTGATACTCCGCTAGCCTCTGAATCGAATTCCAAATAATAAAGTTCAAATTAGTTGCGGTCTACGAAATGGAAATTGCTAAAATGAAATTGCAATAGTTTTATGGCAACGAAAACAATAAAATTGATGAATCGGATAATAAAAGCCAGGATGTGGAGTTTGGCGGGAAATTCTGTGGTCTCAATAAAGGTTTTGTGTATAAGTAAAGTTTTTTCAGTGATTTTTATCGATGAAAGACGAAAGTGTGCCAGGTAAACAGTCAATTCGGGAAATATAATTGATATATCAGTGAAAGCTTAAAGCTTTATCCTTGATTTAAGGAGTTTTCAATGAGATATGATTTGAAAGTCTCAAAAGTAACTGAAATGTCATAAAACTTTAATCAAAATTAAAATCTTTAGTGGAATTTTTAAGGCCTAGTTCTTCCTCTGATGAATGTCAACATCCTGCCCATTGCATGAAGCATCCATCAACGCATGCCCATAAAATTTGAGCACCCAACTAACTGGATGACTCCTCCTTATCCTCCTTCTCCTCCTCATGAAGGAAGAAGGAGGCCTGCAATTGGCCAATTGGTGCCCCAAAGCTGTCATTTAACCGTAGGCTGCTGCTGGGAAGTGGAATCCAACCCAATCTTAAGGAAAGAGGAGTCTCCTCTACTGAAGCTCCTCTTCAAGAGCCTCCCTCCTTCCTCTTGACCATATGTGTTGAGTGATAAAGAACATGCTAATAGCTTTTAATCAATTTGCAATTTTTCTTCCATCTTCCTCTATATAAATATATGTATAAAAAAATCTGTGTTATATAATATGTAATATGAAATTGATATTGATTTGAAGCATAGAGGAAAGAGAAACCTTTACCACCGGAATTTTTCTTGAACATATTTTAATGATAGTTTAATTTGAGGCAATTAAAACGGTCTACAGCAGTCCACAGGCGGCTCTGCTGGCGATTACGTAATCAGTGAGAGAAGACAACAGCTAGAAGAAGCACTTCTTGGCAGGCCTTGCATAATAATCAGGTATCCACAGTGTTGACATCTAAGAGAAGATGCAACAAAGTGGTCAAAAGGTAAAGGAAAAAATGTTTGCAACTAAAAAAGGAACTCAAAATCTGGAATAGATTTTGCCAAGTTGTTGAAAGTTTAAACTAACTTTCGTTATTCTGTTTCCTATATTACATTTATATTTAGTTCAAAATGTTCCCCTAATTTTCTATATATTTTTGTTAGTGATTTATAATACTTTAAATAATTTACTTTATATACAATTTCAGCTATAAAATAACCAAAGCCAAGAGCTCATCTTTTTTCTCCCTGCAATTCTCTAGTGATTTCCGCCTGTTTGCGCTTGCGCTTTGGCTTCCTGACTTTGCACATCGATCGCTAGCCCACCTGGCTGGCTCTGGCTCTGGGATGGCCCCAGATGACTCCCCAACTCCGAGTCGCATCTCCAGCTTAGACCTCATGACTACCACCAACCAGTTATCTTGGCAGCCATCCATGGCATTCGAAAGCGTCGAGATGCGGCGAAGACAGGCAACTTGATATGCAGACAAGGAAGACAAAGTGGCAGGATCGTCAATTAATTCGCAAGATGCTGAGTGATTTTTAACTGATAAAGAACCTTAAGAAACCTACACAGCTTGAGATAAAAAACCTTAAAAGCCAGAAGGACTTGAAATATATGTTAACTCCTTTAGAAGCATTTCTGAAATTAATTTCAAAACAAACTAAAATGTTATTATAATTTAAAGTCCAGTCTTTTGATTCTTTCTCTACTGACTTCCTTTCCACTTGATTGATCCATTTATAATTGACACATAATTACAGTACCATTAGCATCAGAGCCCTAAGCAATTGCTACACTTTCAGGCCAGATTTCAATCTACAAGATTCTTCAGCGGCTCGTTGGCCAAGATGCATAATTACCAATTGCCGTGCAGTGCGGGGTGTGTTCGCCCAAATTGTCGTGTTAATTGATTTTAAATGGCCAACTTAAGTAGCCTTCCTTTTGAGTTAATTGACCACAAGGCGAGTTGATGAATGGTTGTCATTATGGACAGAAGATTGTTCCTACTTATTAGATACCAGATGCGCAAAGAGATAAAAAGATGAGGAATAAAGGAATCAAGGAATCACTCAAGCAAGAATTTGTTAATCTTTGAAAATATAATTAATAATTTTAAAAATAAACCAAAACGATCTTCAATTAAATTAATATGTCGCAGAAGTAAACTTTACTTTTACAGGTATTTTTTAAAGAATTCCTTAAGACAACTGAGAACTCCTAGTTATATAAAGTCTTATATTTCATTAATTTATACACCTTCAACAATGCTTTGTAATTATCCCTTTTATTGATCTGCAATTTACGGCTGACATTTCTCACTTAATCCCCGGACTTTAAAAACGCAACTGTCGCCGCTCGTTAAGCGTCCAAGGAATATATATTTTTGGACCGCGACTTACTCGCTCATAAATTAGCAACAATTTCACTTTGTTATTGGAATTGACGGCCAGTTCCCTTCGTTCCTTCTCATCCTGGCTCCAAAATGGCAATGGCAGCAGCCAACTGGGTCCATAAATCAAAAGCAGCGAGTGCTGGCGTTTAATACACTTGACGTCAGATTTCCGCGACAATTTGCACATGAATTAAACATAAAAGCAAGTGAGGTGTACACACAAGAGTGGAATCCCTACCAACATTCCTCGAGTAGCATGGCCAGGTGGGTTTATGTATTATGTGGGGAGAATGGAAGCACTTTTTCATGCACTCAAGGAAAGAGTCTTATAATTTTTAATAATTAATAAAGAATCACATTTTAGGAAATATAATAGTGTAGATTTTTCAGAAATATTAAAAGTTTTATTTGCTAAAACAAATTATATATTATATGTTGGCTAAATCTAGAATCTATTAAAGAACAGTGTTACATAATAAGTTTCATTTTACAAATATTTAAATGTATTATTTGAATGTGTAGATGTTCCTCAAATTAGTAAATCGTTTTCCATTATAAAATATTTTCTAAAAAATAATATTTTAAACCCACTTTCCATTTAAAAGTGTTTTTAACAATGTTTAAATGTAATAATTGACTGTGTAAATGTTCCATAAGTAATTAAATTATTTTCCAGTAGAGCTGGAAATAAATCGATTTTCAGTGAATTTTTGAATTTGAATTTTTTCTAACGAATTTGAAAAAGAAATCGATTAAAATCGATTTAAATAGATTAAAATCGAAAATACTTTCCATACAAAAACTTGTGTTTTTAAGGTATAAAAATGACATTTTTTTGCAGATTTATCAAGGATTTTTATTATTATTGTTCTTTACATTTTATCAATGGGCTTCTTCCCTCTTTACATAGCTTCGGAAATATTACATTTAAAATGTGTTATATATTTTTCATATATTTCTTTCCAATTAGGCTATACGTTAATCTAAATTTTTATATATTATATTTTCATAGAATTGATATGCAAAATATAATAATTATAACCTGTAAAGATATGTATTTATCTTGTCCATGTCGCTTTCCAAAAAGTGTTGAAACTTTTTCGATTAAATCGATTCTGATGCAATGTTTCGCATAATTGTGAAAAAATCGATTAATCGATTACAGAATCGTTTTAGTTTCCAGCTCTATTTTCCACCATATTATATTTTCCACAAAAAAAAAAACATTTCAAACCCACTTTTCATTTATATATTTAACAATCAAACTTAAGAAAACCTACAAAATCATTATCATATATCATATCATATCATATCATTAAAGAAGAGTTGGAGTTTATCTAATTATAAAGTATAAATATATATTATACTTCTATTCCCTTTTATATTATATTTCTCTCAGTGCACCTGCTTCCCCCTGCCGAGCGGGGCAAATAAAATCAAAGTAGGTAACACGCACAAATAAAACACTTGACACATTAAAGCAGCAACAGCGGCGCCCCACACATGGGCCGGGCCCAAGGGGGATCCTTGCTGGAGGATACATGGGGGTGGTGGTGGTGATGGTGTTGGTTTAAAGGGGGCGTGGCCATGACGCCATGAGCAATGCGGCAACAAATTTCCATTTTGTCGCTGATGCGATGACGACGCCATGCAAATAAGAGAGAGAGAGACACTCCATAGACACACGGGCAGAGCGCGGGGACGCGCAAAATGAGCAGGATATGAGGCTGCATATATCTGGCAACTGGAAGCTGGCAGTTGGGATCTGGTGTACTATATATATATGTTCATATATCGCGCAACACACCCACTCACGCATTATGCATGCCCCGAGAATGGGTGTGCGTTGGAGTGTCATACATACAAATTTAACGAGTCGCATTTATGATACCACAGACAAGTATAATAATTTCAATTAACGACACCCACGGGTGAGTTTGTTCCGCTGCCAGGATCACAACTGAGGGATATATAGAGCGAGCTGGAAAGGATAATGGGGCGGGATAATGTGAAGCTTGAAAGTGAAGCTTAAATCAGTTACAGCGAAATTGCCTAGTTCAATATTCAAATGATTAGTGAATTCTGGGGATTAATATTAATTAGTTAATACATTTTCTGGAGGTCTTAAGGATACAGGAAATTGTTGAGAAATATGTTAAATTGTAAACTAAATTCAAACTGACTAATAAATATTTATAGCAACAAAATTTCTATGAATTAATACCTAAAATGAGCCACAGTTAATCATCACAAATTTTGAAAAATAAAACAAATGCTTCGAGGTAGACCTAATGTCCTTGCAGATAAGCTTCAATTACCTGTCGAAAAGAGAGTGTGTCTCCGCATTATTATCCTTCTAATTAACTGAATGTATATACATATACATACCTGTGTACATGGTTACCCTGGCCACACATTTTTGGCCAAGCTCTTTACAGCCTTCTCGCATTCGCCATCTCGGCGTCATAAAAGTTTTTAATGAGCCATTTTGTTGCCACATATACTGCTTGGTTGTAACTCAAATGCGAGACGAATTTGTTATGACAAGCTCGGTTGACACATTTTAATTAAATTTAATTAATGCATTCAGGAGCATCCAGCCAGCGCGGCATAAGCCAAAACATAATACCACCTCTGAGGGGATGAGCTTTAAACTGGGCGGGAAATGGTAAGATTCTTTGCTTTACGATGTGTGACATTTGTTGCCTAAAGCTGGAATGGTTTTTGTAATTGGAACATGTGTAGGTAGCTCATCGCTGACACCAAAATTGGGAAATAGGAGAAAAATAATACAAGAAAAATAAGAAAGGAAGTTATAAACCCTCGCAATTCGATCAGAGAACTCATGAGGGAATCAATCATAAGTCAACCAAAAATTCATTAATTTCACTACACTGATAAAAAAGTTCAAGACTTTTGGTCATTTTTCAAAACTTTTGGTTACGAAAGTAGCGCAAGAATCTTTAGGCCATTCTTTTGAGATTTTTTTTCTTTTTTAAACTTGAAAGATTTTATTTTTTATCAGCGTATGGAAAGATTTTCTGTGTGGTTTTTTATTGGGTTAATAAATCTGCATACACACTTTAAAATATAAAAAAAAAAATTAATTTTGTGTTGAACTTTTTGATAATTTTAATGATAATCAAAATGTAAAATATTTTGGTCAAATTTAGTACATTGCTAGATCGATTCGGCTGTTAATGCTCATCAAGAATATATATACCTTATAGGGTCGAAAATGACTTTATAAAGTCCTGCAAGTTTATTTAAATAATCTAAAATTTTGAAATTCCACACATCTTCCACACCTGACCCTTTTGAGAAAACCTAAGCACCGCAGCAGAACCCCAAAAATCAATCAGTTTTGGAATTATAAATGCAAATTGATGAAGCTCAGGGACTGCCAGGGGGGGAAGACGATTGATTGACCGTCCGCACATAACAATTATAAGTTTCCTGCTGGAGTCACGTGGACACAGCGACAGTGGCAAAGGCAACTTGTCAGCTCGAATGACGTTTTAATAAGTCACATAATTCATGGAACGAGGATGGGATGGGGTCTTGAGTCCATGCAAATGTTCCGCAGGCCCCGAAATGTCCAATTTCTTGTTTAGAATGGAGAAGGTAAAGGCAATGGGGCACAGTGGAGACTATGGAGATAAAAATGTACCAGTAAACACAAGTCAAAATAATCATTTTTAAGTTTTTAATTATACTTTTTTATGTGCCTATTAAATTATTTACTCAGGGTGGAAACAGAATACATTTTTTTATATTTACATTTAAGCATTGTTAACACTATGTATAAGTAATATGTATTGTACACTTTGACCAACATTTTTCCTCTTAACATGTCCATCAAATTTATAGATTTTACTATTTAATATTTCTGTTTCATAAAGAAAAGTATTCAACGTATATAAAGTCATACTTCTAACTACAGTTTTTAGCATTTTAAACTATAAACTCTCAAGCTCTCCCACTGTGCACATTCTCCTGGCCAGCCCAAGTGGCATCTAGAGGTGGAGAACTATCGATGGCACTATCGACACTATCGATGGTTGGGCGCTATCGAGCCACTATCGATAGCAGCAGACACCTTCGATAGCGGCCCGTCCACTATCGATAGTGCCATCGATAGCGGGCGTCTCACATCGCTAAAATACTTTAACGCGCATTTCACACACAACTTCACACAAACAACTGAAAAATTGTTATGAACAATTATGAACAAAGAAATGTATGTATGATGGCAACATTATTGGACCCACGTTTTAAAAAAAATGGTTTTCAAGACGCTTCAAACGCTGAACAAGCATCAACCTTTTTTGAAAACGAACTGGCCCATTCGTCAATCGAAGAGTCCAGAAAGGATCTGACCATCGCAGCGGACACAAGTACCCAGGACACATTTTTTGATTTTTTGGGTGAACGATCAGATAGCAAAATCGGAAACGCACGAGTGGATGCTATACTTATTAAAAGGCAATATCTGGAGAGGGCAATTGTCAGTCAGGATGTGGACCCACTGTTATGGATTAAGGTATGATTCGAAAACAAATTATAAGTTATCAATATTTACATACGTATTTTACTTTTATTCCAGGTTAATCAAACTGATCTTCCCTGCATAAAGGGCCTCTTTTGCAAATACCTTTGCATTCCCGCAACATCCGTAGAATCGGAAAGAGCTTTTAGCAAGGCAGGGCAAATTGTTTCCGAGAGACGCATCCGGCTCAAAGAGAAAAACATTAACATCCTGTTATTTTTGAATCAAAACTTTTGGTTAAAATAAACCATTTTTCTTAAAAACTTAAAAAAAAAATTTTTAATTTCGGACGATATTATCGGTGACTATCGATGGTACTATCGACACTATCGATGGTTTGAAAAAAACAATCGCTCACTATCGATGGCGCCGACTATCGATAGTTCTCCACCTCTAGTGGCATCCCATATGGGCTGCGGGGCAAAAGGCGCTTTTGGGAGGCTCTGACACATGCCCCTTTGGCAGCCACCGGTGCTCTCTCTTCCTCTCTCCCTCTCTCTCTCTCTCTCTCTCTCTCTCTATCCCCAACTTGTCAGCTGCTCATTTGTCAATGTAATTGATTTTATGCCGGAGCTCTTGACTAAGGTTGTCGTGCCGTTAAATCCGCGCTCCATGTGCGAGAGCATATATGAGAGGAGAGAGAGCACAGAAAGAAAATATAAGGAGTTCACTTGAAATGTCTCAAAAATCTATTGATATATTTTAAATAAAAAATGAGAAGTTCAGAAAGACATTAAAAGAAGTTTACTTTGAATTTTAAAAATATTTTATATAAATCTATAATTATATTTCATAGGTTTATTAATAAACCATACCTAACCTTACTTATCTCTCAAAAATTGCTTAGTATTTAATAGTACAAGAAAAATATAAAGATTAAGAGTAATACAACTGACTAATTGTATTATTCTTAATCTTTCTATTAAGATTAAGAATAATACAACTGACTAATTATATTATTCTTAATTTCTCTATTAATAGGAATTTAATTTTACGTGTAGAAATATTCCACAAACTGGATTGATTTTTGTGACTGCGATAGTTCGGTGAGCGCAGACTTGGCCGCGTCTTGGGCTAGATATATCAGGCCTTTTGCCTGATATATTTCTTCGATTACAGTTAGACGTAAATCAAGTGGAAGAGCATGATGTAGCCATCACTTGGGCTTCAGGTTTATGAAGCGGATTTGGGTGAAGTTGGAAAAGGTAATGCGTTTAGTTTATGTGACAAGAAGTCATAGTGAATGGATGCATTCTTCTGCAAGGCTCGTCTGTATATCCTAATGTGGAAAGTAAAATTAATTTTAAATAATGTAAATTTAATTTTCTTTTCTTTTATTCTCTCTATTTTGTAATTTAATTTAAAGGCATGCACTAGAGAATGATTAAATTAAAAATATAGCGAGAGATTTAATTTTCAATCAAAGCTGGAAACCAGAATCAGGCTGAGATTGAGGCAACTCGATACGGGCAAGCGAATTGTATCTCGAAGATGCAGATAGCTACCTATTTTCATTGGCGCCCAAAGCCGTGCTGTTGGCAGTAAGGAAAGCCTTGGCGCTCATAAATTTTTATAGCTTGTAATTATTTGCAACGTTCGGGATGGTCTAGTCAGCTGGCGACTTGCCTCCCATCGCTTTTAGAGATCTCCATGCTGTAAACATGATTGCTTGGTTTTTGAAGATAGAAGCCAGGGAACCAATATACTTTTCAAAAGGTTATTTTAATTAAATTCATAAAAAAAAAGAAATTTCCTTTGGATAGTAACTGTTTTTCAAAACGTATTTGTTTGTAGTATACAGTAAAGCCCATTTTCGTAAGACATTAACTAACTTACAGCCTTACAATAACAATAAGTTAAAGAAGAAGGCTTGCAGGAATGCCCTATCAATATTTAAGTGTGCAATATATTTGTCTAAAGGAGTAATTAACCCTAAAGTTTTGTATTTAGCCTTACTTTCACATCACTTTTGCTCTTGTGAATAAGATACATTTATTTTCAACATCTAAAACATCTCTGAGATATGAAGAACAATCTTATTGATTACCAAAGAGGATGTCTATGTCAGGTTCCTGCTTTATTTCGGCTTTGAAGCCATGCTAGGATTTATACTTCCTCTCAATTAATGGCAATGCTTTTGCGATTGGCTTTTATGGATCGTATGCGTATCTGTTGGATGCATTCTAATGTCCAATGTCTGTAATTAGACTTGTACAGGCTGAGAATCGTGTTTACTGTGCACAGCTTCTGGCCAACTTGCTTTCTCAAGGTGCTAATAAAGTTGTCAGCTAATGAAATTGGCAATAGCCAGAGCCACAATGACGATAGTTGGGGATAAGCGATTGATTATAGAATGTTCGTGTGTAAGATGAGGAAATAAACATGAGCACAGAGTGAACATAGAGTGAACACAGAGTGAACGCAGAGTGAACGCAGAGTGAACGCAAAGTGCACACAAATTAATGAAGATTAAGTTGTTAGGTTGAGCTAATTCTTAACTAACTTTTAAAAATAGTCAGGAACTTGTAAAACAGGAGTTTAAAAATATTTCTCGTTATATAATTTGTAAAAAAGTATCATTAGTTAATAAAATAAATATTTATAATATTTTTTATTTTATTTTCTTTTTATTTTTTACAATTGAAGGATACTACGACAAATATTTCATTTCAAAAAGGTATCTGGGGAGTAATAACAATATCCTCAGCTATTTTTTCATACTGATAAATCTGTAGATTATCAAAGCAGAGACTAGTACTAAGCATATATAGCTCTGCCTGCTCATTATATTCCTACTCCCGATCCTCGCCGTACCCCGCCATACTTTCAACGCCTCTCCGAGAGCAAACTCAATTACTTAGAGAATACGCTGTTGTCCCGCACTTCCCTTTCAGCTCCCGTCCCCCGTCCCCTCTCTTTCAGTGCCCTAAGGCGATTCCTGGCTTTGGCTTTTACTTTGACTTCGTTACGTTTATGCCTCTCCGCATGGCAAACTTAAAATGCAAACATTTGCTTCGAGAGAGAGAGAGAGAGGAGCAGACTCTTTTTTTTCCTGCATGCCCATGCCTGTTTTTGCCTTTTTGATGATTACAAATTAATCACACTTTAAACATGGCAATTGCGCTCTGGAGAGGAGAGGCAGAAGCCCGGCAGAAGCTGGGAGAAGCTGGCAGAACTTGCATAGATACATGGCCCCAGCGAATGTATCGCTCGGCTTCCTCAGCAGCGGAGTTCGCTTCTTTTATATGGAAAATTGCTTCCTTTCGCTGTTTAACTTTCGTTTTAATAAATAATCAAGTAGGCTCTGAGTTGAGAGCCGAGCTCCACTTGAGCTGCTTTAAGCTTCACTTTGGCTTCAAGTTCACTGGAAAAAATTATTGAAAATTAAAAAAGAAAAAAAAGGATTGTTAACGTTGAGAGTCAGAAAAAAACCCAAACATGTATTTATAATTTAATAATGTTTTTTTTTCCTAATAATGCTTAAATTTATGCAAAATTTTAATTAAACATTACGGAAAGCATAAGAAAATGTTGACAAGTGATGACAATTGTTAAGAACGCGTTGAGGAACATCCAAATCAATAATTTATGAAAAAAAAACTCAAATTAAACAAGGCGGAAAGCATAAGAAAATGTTAACAAATGTTATAAATAGTTAGGAACATGTTGAGCAACATCCATATCAATCATTTATGAAAAAACGTAAATAATATTGGGCCGATAACATATGGAAAAGTTGACAAATTTTGACAATTGTTAGGAACGTGTAGCGCAACATATAACTCAAGACAAAGGTAGCGAGGAATATGTGTTTAAAAGCATGTCGCTAGAAATATGGCGCTAGCAACGTGTGACTAGGAATATGTTTCTAGCAACATGTCGCTGGTAAAATGTCGCTTAAAAGGCAAGTAAGAAAGCCATAACGAGCTCTATTAATACAATTAATTTAAATAAATTTAAAAACTAATCACTTACATTTCCTTGCAGTGCACTTGCTCCTCTTGACTGCCGCTGTTCGTCAAGTCTCTCGTGTAATTTCCAGGCAATTTCTCATACCCATAATTGCATAATTTCAAAGTTGTTGGCAACTTAATTGCGCTGCACATTGGACCAGGGCCACGGAGAGAGAGAGAGAGAGAGAGAGAGAGAGAGACCCATTCTTGGACCGGCTTCTGCCGCTGTCTTCGGTGTAAATAAAACCTTTTTAAACGCTTGTCAGGCGGCGGTCGAACCCACGTTGGACCTAACAGGCACAGCCACAGCCACAGCCAGCAGCGACTTCAAAAGCGCGCATCATCGTCAAACATGTGTTGGACGGACGGACCCCGGGATGGGATTTCTCCTGCTGTCCGCCCCCGCCCCATTAGCCAGTGCCTCGCCCTTCGACGGCCGGCGGTCATTTGGCATCAAAGTTAATATGCTTTATATTAAATTCTGCTGCCTTCTGGCCTCGTTTTTCAGTCCTCGGCCTGAGCCTGCCAGCAGATTTTGTATAATCTGCATCTGCCGCCGCACTTGGAAGGACTCACTTCCCCTTGGAATCTTGTTTTTTATCTTTTTCTTTCTCTGCTTTCCTAGTATGTTGCAGCCATTTCGCATTAAATTACTTAATTAAATTTACTTAAATGAAAAGCAAAGACAATGATGGCATTAAAAGAAAGAGAATATTGGAAACGGAGATTCTCCCACCAGGAAAATTACAAAATTTGACGGAAAAATTTGACAAAAATTTATGGGAAATGGATCAGAAAGTGGGCCACTTTTATAGTCCTGAGAAGTAACGTCTCAACCTCTCTCATAATAAACTAAAAACTATTTAAAAGACAATCTTAAGATCCTTAATTTCTTACCTTAAAATAAAATTCCATATCTCCTAAAGAGTTTCTTTGTTTCCAGAAATTTTTGACCTGACTGTTTGCTTCCAGAAGTCAGAATATCGTTCCATTTGCTCGATACATAAACCCTTTTCATTCTCAGAACTCCCAAAGTTTCTACCTCCACGCATAACCACAGAGAGAGAGCTCCCCCGAGGAGAGCTAACCGAAGTTTCCAAATTGATTTATGGGCACATTTCTTGCAAATGAGCCAAGCAAATCAAAACAAGACAGCAAGTTGGAGCGTATATTTCTGGTGATTCCCGTCCAGCCCACAGCCACACTGGCATGGCCACAGAGCAAGCGAAATGCATTTGGCACGCAATTACGGCCCAAAGTGTTAATTGCATTTCCGCTCTGGCTCTCGACTCTGCAGAGGAGCTGGAGCTGCGTCTCTCTCTCTCT
>VNJS01007638.1:0-15189 GCA_008042575.1 Drosophila watanabei
ATGCTCGGGTGGATGCTCTGCGGATCCACCGTCTTCACGTTCGTGTGCCGCATGATGAAGCGGGCGAAGCTGCGCTTCTCCGAGTCCGACCACGACGGATCGTACTTGATCAGCGGCCTGCCCTGGTGGAAGATCATCAGCGTGGGCAGCGACACGATCCCGAACTCGGCATTAAACCGTCCAAACTCATACGCGTCCACATAGGCGATGGGCAGAGTGGGAAACAGATGCGGCAGCAGGTTCATCACGGGCGCCACGCGAGCGCATTCCAAACTGGAGGCCGTGCAGAAGTGGACGACCACACAGCTGCCCGGCTCGTGGCGCTTGGTGGCATTGCCCACCGGCTTCAGCAGGCCCACAATCTCCTTGGCACTGTGCATCATCAGCAGTCCGGGTTCGCCTTCCGTCACATTCTCCGGCTGCAGGCATTTGATCAGAATCGGGGGCTTCCTCACCGGCGGCACTTGAGTCAAGTGCTGGATGTGCTCGTCGTCCGGCGCACACGTGTGCCGCTCCTCCAGCAGGGCGAACGTCTGGAAGCTGTAGTGGCACTGGCCCCGGGAAATTCCGAGTGATTCCCCCGTGCCGTTCGAGTAGAGACCAAAGTAGTGGAGGGCGCTCAGCAGGCCAGAGAGCTCCGCCCGGGCGCGACCAGCACTCAGGACTGCTAGGATAAGAAAATGTTTAATTATTTGATGTTGAAAATTAAGAAAAAAATCACTCACCAAACAATAACAAGCAAATTTTAAGCATTTTTGTCGTTTGTATTAAACAGCTGAGTAAATAGTAAGGCTGTACTGGGGAGAGCAAAGAATACCTAGAGAACAATGTGAACTGCTTGACGGTGATTTTTTAAAGCAGTTTAACGATTCGTTAGGAACTAAACCTTTTTTAGTACAAATAATGGATATAAAAAGTGTTATACATGAATTTAAAAAAAATAAAAAAATGTTCAGATATATATTTGAATTAAATTTATTTAATTTGAATAATTTATTTCAAGAAAACAAATATCTGGTTAAGAACTTAACTATATTTACTATGTTTAAATATTTGATTTTAAAAATTAGGTAAAAAATCACTCACCAAACAATAACAAGCAAATTTTAAGCATTTTGTCGTTGGACTGAACAGCTGAGTAAATAGTAAGGCTGTACTGGGGAGAGCAAAGAATACCTTGGGAACACTGTGAACTGCTTGACGGTGATTTTTTAAAGCAGTTTAACGATTCTTTAGGAACTTAACCTTTTTTAGTACAAATAATGGATCTAAAAAGTGTTATACATGGATTTAAACATATAGTAAATGATTTTTTAAAGCAGTTTAACGATTCGTTAAAAACCTGAATATTTTTAGTACAAATTGTGGATCTAAAAATTGTTATACATAGATTTAAGCATAAAATAAATAATTTTTAACAATATATTTGAATTAAAATTTTTTATTTTGATTTATTTATTTTAAGAAAAATATATTTTTAAGATCTTTATTAAGTTAAAAATCACGCACCAAACAATAGCAAGCAAATTTTAAGCATTTTGTCGTTGGACTAAACAGCTGAGTAAATAATGAGGCTGTACTGGGGAACGCAAAGAATACCTAGAGAATTATCTGGACTGCTTGACGGCGATTTTTTCAAGCAGTTTAACGATTCGTTAAAAAACGGAATAATTTTAGTACAATTGAGGAATCTAAAAATTGTTATACATAGATTTAAATATATAATACATTATTTTTTAAAGCAGTTTAACGATTCGTTAAGAACTGAACATTTTTAGTACAAATGATGGATCTAAAAACATAAAAATGAATTTAAACAAATAATAAAAATATGTCCAAATTAATTAAAACTGAAAGCTTTATTTTTTTCAGTGTCGTGGCACAAAATATTTTCCAACGAGTACATATAAATAACATTTTTTTCTACAAAACAATAATTAATAATTATTAAACTTTAAAATGCAGTGTCATAACCGTATTATTTTACAAAAATCTCAATGTACTTGCCAGCTGATTCAAGCAGTGCTGCAGTATTTCCATTGGCCCACATTTTTGATTGGTCGCGATTTTCACGGCCTCCAACTCCGGCCACACTACGGGGATCAATAAGTTTACTTTTCTTCTTTTTCTTGTTTTGGCTTTGCCATCGCTCGGATTTGCGTGGACTTGTGCTCGGGGAATTACATCATTGGACACACGGACGCCACTAGCAGGACCAGGGCCCCAGTCTCGGCGCGATGACAGAGCTGCATCTGGAGCTGGAGAGCGTCCGTTTGGCCACGTTCGGGGAATGGCCCACGAATGCCCCCGTGACGGCCGAGGAGCTGGTGACCAATGGTTTCTTCGCGACGGGCGGCTGGCTGGAGGCCGAGTGCCACTTCTGTCATGTGCGCATCGATCGCTGGGAGTACGGTGATCAGGTGGCGGAGCGCCATCGTCGCTCCTCGCCCATCTGCTCCATGGTGCTGGCTCCGAACCACTGCGGGAACGTGCCCCGGGAGCAGGAGAGCGACAAGGAGGGCAACAGCGTCGTCGACAGCCCGGCCCAGTGTGCCTGTCCCGATCTCCTGCTGGAGGCCAATCGCCTGGAGACCTTCAAGAACTGGCCAGTAAGTAAAGAAATAATATTTCGCTAGATTTCGCAATGCTAAAAAGGTAACTTTTTCCCTTTCAGAATCCGAATATAACGCCGCAGGCTCTGGCCAAGGCTGGATTCTACTACCTGAACCGGCTGGACCACGTCAAGTGCGTGTGGTGCAACGGCGTGATTGCCAAGTGGGAGAAGAACGACAACGCCTTCGACGAGCACCGTCGCTTCTTCCCGAACTGCCCGCGGGTGCAGATGGGTCCCCTGATAGAGTTCGCCGCTGGCAAGAACCTCGACGAGCTGGGCATCCAGCCCACCAGCCTGCCGCAGCGCCCCAAGTACGCCTGCGTGGACGCCCGGATGCGCACCTTCTCCGACTGGCCCATCGCCAATATCCAGCCAGCGGAGGCGCTGGCCCAGGCGGGTCTCTACTACCAGAAGATCGGCGACCAGGTGCGCTGCTTTCACTGCAACATCGGGCTGCGCTCCTGGCAGAAGGAGGACGAGCCTTGGCACGAGCACGCCAAGTGGTCGCCAAAGTGCCAGTTCGTCCTGCTGGCCAAGGGTCCGGCCTATGTCAATGAAGTCCGCGAGGCGACGGCGGCCACTGCTCGTTCCCCGCCAGCCACGGCTCCGGCTCCGTCGCTACACGCCGACACTCTGATGGACGAGGCGCCGGCCAAGGAGGCCCTGGCCTTGGGAATTGACGGGGGAGTGGTGCGCAATGCCGTCCAGCGCAAGCTCTCCAGTTCCGGGTGCGCCTTTGCCACCTTGGACGAGCTCCTGCACGCCATCTTCGACGAGGCGGGAGCCGAGGCCGCTCTGGAGGTGCGTGAACCCCCCGAACCCAGTGCCCCGTTCTTGGAGAGCTGTCAGGCCACCACCAGCAAGGCGGCGACATCGGTGCCAGTTGTGGTGGCCGATGCCATGCCGGAGACACCGCAGGCGGTGATAGCTTCAGTTCCACAGGCCACCGAAGCCTCCAATGTGGCCGATCAGCTGCAGAAGATGTCGGTGGCGGCCCCGCCCAACGGCAATCTGTCGCTGGAGGAGGAGAACCGCCAGCTGAAGGACGCCCGCCTGTGCAAGGTGTGCCTCGACGAGGAGGTGGGCGTGGTGTTCCTGCCCTGCGGCCATTTGGGTGAGTCTTTCGGAGAGTCTTCCTTGAGCTGGAATTAATCTATGGTCTTTGATAGCTACGTGCAACCAGTGCGCCCCGAGCGTGGCCAACTGTCCGATGTGCCGCGCCGACATCAAGGGATTCGTGCGCACCTTCCTCTCGTGAGGCAGCGGGGGATATCGAGTTTATCAGCTAGTTGTTAAGCACACTCAAAGACACACACTGGCTGCAGTTCAAATAATTTGGTGATTAGCTAATGGAATACCTTTGATTGTCTACTAAGTACTTGGCCAACGGCAGCCACTTGTTTTTAGCTCCTAGCTCCTGGCTCCTGGCTGCTGGACTGCCGGTTGTCGTCGTTACTAACTATCATCCGTGCGAATCCACTTGCAAAATAACTTTATACGAACGGAACTGGGCCGCACAAGCGCTCTCTATATGGCACACACACCACACACACCTGAAAGGGTATCAATGCTTCGGCACGACCGCAGATGCAAATCACTTCCTTACCTACGTTCTTGTTATCGGTCTATCTATTAACACGTGTATATGTACGTTTTTTTGTTGATAATGTTTATAAGCTGCTGATTGTATGGTCTACACACTCAACTTTGTATTGCAGCCACTTGAAATGCAAATACGAGATACGAAATACGAAATATATCTATATGTAAATGTTAAATGCGCCTTTTTTTTTGTCTGTGGAAACTCGTATTTATATCGCTTGGCAGCTTGTTCGCCTATTTACATAAGCATTTTGTTATCTTTCTGCTGCAAGGGGATGTACATATTCTTTGTTTACATAACTATATGACTATAAAAACACTCTTTTTAAATTTGATTGAGTAGATTAACGACCTATCAAGCAATTGAACGCCATTTTCCTTAAAATGTATTAAATAAATTTCGTTATTGTCATGACTCATGAATCATCTTTCTCTGATAACAGCTCTTTAAACTTGGCGCCTATTTTGCTATCGATATCGAATTGCGGTCAAGAAACAACGATGTTAAAAAATAGCATCGCCTTAAATATGATTTTTGGAAAAAATAAAGTTTAAAAAAACTCTAAACATGTCAAAAAAGTATTAATTTCAATACGGAAAGAATTTCTGTGCTAGCTTTTATTAGGTTACACACTTGCATGCGGAATTTACACTTTTTAAGAATTAAAATTTGTTCTCAATGCTTACAGACTGTATTGAAAAATTTTTAAATGCTGAAAAAAGTTAAGTTCTTGAAATTTATAATATAAATCGTCACTGAAATATGAAATATGAAATGAAAACAAAATTAAATTAGTAAACAAAAACTATTTGTAAGGCTATAAACAAGTTGCTACTTAAAGAGCTAGATCAAGCCTGAAATAAGCTAAACTTGCACTGGATTAGGGATTTCCGCCAAAGTTTTCACAACGTCATAATAATACTCTTCTTTTATGGTTCTAGTCAATTGATTTTTTGAATTTAGGGGGACACCTGGATTTTTTAGTGGGAAATCTTCATTTTTCGGGATTTTTTAGGGATTTCATCTGGCCGCACTACTCAGTGCGGCCACACTATTTCGCGTTTCGAATGTGCGTTCAATTTTGAAATTTGTCTTCTTCGCGTCAAGTCGTCGTGCGGTGTGTTCGAAGCCAGCCCCATGTTGCCCTGGTCGCGAAGGCAACGGAAACGGCCCCAAACGCACAAACTCCACCGGAAGGCGGTTGCAGAAGTGAAGAAAAATTAGAAGAACGCTTAGAAACGGAATATCGAAATTACCAAACTCGCGCACGTGTGTGAGTATTCTGCTAGTAAAAATACACCCAGGTGTGCGAGTGTGTCGCGTCTGTGTGTGCTGCATTTACTACGAAGTGTGGGCGAGAGCGAGCGAGAGGGCCGGGGAGTGCAGCAGAGTGTGGGGCAAGCAGTGACGTTTCCCCTTCAGTTTCCCCCAAAAATTTCGTTACCTTTCCACAGTGGATTCTTCGTCGAAAACCATTTTCCTAATGGTGAGAAACAAAGCGACGCACGCACACACACATACAGTCGAACGAAGCGAGGAGTGAAGGCGGGAGGGAGAGAGCGAGACACGTATCTCGAAATCTCACAAGTACAAATACACACCGAATTTTGGTTTTCGAGCGTGCTGCGCATACGCGCTTTAGTTCCATTTTCTTTTCGGGTCAAGTCGCGGGAAACAGCTGTGTGCTTTTGGAGCGAGAATGACCAGTCCGCGTCCACCCATTAAGGTATTCCCCAGCGAACCGCAGAAGCTTAATCAGCGGTTTTTGTAATTCACTGTGTTTTGCTTTAAACAGTTATTCACTTAAAACTCTGGATAACCTGTGCTTCAGTGTGTGTGTGTTTGTGTGTGCTGCTGTTTTGCAAATACACACGATTTCAACAGCGCAGAACAACAAAAACCAAAAATAACAAAAGCAGGGCGGACTCTTTCCCGTTCTCTTTCTCCTTCTTCCGCCCCAGCCAGCGGAGAATGCAAAAATAAACAAACAAAAAAGTCCCGCTATCTGAACGAACTGCGAATGTGTACAGAATTTATATTCCGCAATGAACGCGTCAACGTACGTGTGTGTGTGATCGTTTGTTTTGCAATTGACCCAGTGCTTCCCTTAAATATTGAACTCAACTGAAGGCGCAGTTGCAGCGTCGGGAATTCAACGCGGATCGGCGGCTGCATTACTCATGCTCACACACACCCTTTTCTTGGGGACTGTCTGCCTGCCATTCACCACCCCTTGCCCCGTAGCTTATAACGTATGCAGTTTACCCCTTCCCCTTCACCACTTGCTAGTGGCTCTGCCAGAGCCAACGACTGGTATCTGTAAGAAAAGCGCACAAAAACGTGCCGATCTTTGCGTTTGATGTTTTCTTTAGTAGCAGCTACAGTACAGAGCGGGTACGGTGGGCACAAGATAAGAGACACAGGTTAATAGTGTCGTTGATTGATAGAAAGCCATTTTCTTACTATTGATAGTAAATATAATAGAAATGAATGAGAGGAATTTTTATAGTACTGTTCAAGTTTATTTCCCAAACCTTCAGTTAGCCTTATTGTTCTGCCTTTAAGTTTATTCATCTTTTGGAAGGGTGACTAATTTTATACGCAGTATAAAAAATATAAAATGCATTTAGACCCATTAAAACAAATTAACGCGAATGCGATTTAATTTGAGCACTCTCTGATTTTATTAATACACATTATCAAAACCTGATCTGTTATTAAGATGTTTTTGGAGTTTCGTATTCATTTTTAATTTGCAATATTATTAGCTTTTATCCTGGTTTCACTGTGCCAGGGATGGACCATCATTGATTTACCGCATCTCGCGATCCCCAGACGCTGCAACCCTAGTCGCTTACCAACACATATGCAGACGCACTGTCACACCGACAATCACGCACAATGAAGCCTGGCTTTAGTCTGTGTGTGCGTGTATGCGGCAGCATTAACTAGTTTTATTTGTTTGGTGAATGTCAATTTCATTGTAATTGCACACTCGGAGCTCGGCTATAGAAAAGGAAAACAAGTTGTCGGCGCTATGTTGGGTGATTAGTGCACCTGGGTGTTGCCATTTCAGTTTGCTTTTTAGTCATATTCAGCTCTGCCTGCTACTCCCCGAAGGTCAGGTGGCGGCTGCCAGAGTTGCCAATTGCGAGTTGCGAAGCTGCACTTGATGCGGCGGCAGCTCTAATTGTTTTGTTTACTTTTGTGCGGTGCGAAAATGCGAGAAATGCCAGAAAACGAGAGCGCCAGCGAAATTTAACGGTACGTGGTAGAGCAGCTGCTGCAAGTGTGTGAATTCGCGATCAATGGCGCTGCCTCGCTAAATAATCTGACCTCTCGGCCATCTCTGGCCAATTAATATATGGATGCTGCCCATTCTATTACCAACGCTACGCTACCTTAGCATATCGCGCAGTGTCTTGTCTCCAAGTCTCCAGTAGTTGTAGAAGAAGAAGAAGAAGTGCAAGACAAGACAGGTTGTGTGCGTGCGATTGTATGAGTTTCGGAGATTTTACGGCGGCGGCGAAGGTCACGGCTAACATATGCAAAATAAATTAAAGCCGAGAAACCAGACGCGAGATTCGGAATCGGATTCAGATTCAGACTCGAGTCTGATTCAGTTGGCGCTTTGAAGTCGAAAAAAAGAGACAACACAGAAACCGCAGTAATAAAACAATTTTGACTTGAATGGAGGTAACGTGCCAACGATCTGTTTTTCCCCTACCCCTCCCCCTCCTGAGAAAACCTAGGCTCCGGCGCTCCCTTTTGCGAGTCGTATCGCTTTTGAAACAACTTGAAAACGGAAGTACATTCACCTGATCAGTTGAATGAACATGCGCTCTTTTCTACTTTTTTTTTTCAGCTCGCTTTTATTTATTATTTTTAATTTTTTTCATATTTTTTCTCGACCATTTGACAGCAGCTGCTGTTGGATATTATTATTTTTTTTTTTTATTTGCGGACGCGATTCACTCACGTGCAAACATCCATAAAAACGCGCGAGCACGCGCTTGTTTGCATTTGATTGCATTTTTGCATATAATGCAACTCGATCCCTCACTGACCACTGACCTGTCCCAATCTCTGTGCTCGCCTCTGATAGCGCAGTTAGAGAAGTGAAAAATCTCCAAGAAGTATGCGAGATCTCTCCAAGCTTAATTTTTGTAGAATTACCTTCTCAATCGCTCTGTTTTAGCTCATTTTTTTTATGGTTATTCTTGTTCGCTAATTATTGCGTTTCGCTTCGGCTATTAAGTTATATGCGGCTAGTAAAGATATAACCCGTTTAAGTGTAGTACAAGTCTGTTTTGAATACAAGTTAGTTCAGAGCCATGATGCCGCATAAAGCAATTAATTTGAATATAGAAATATTACTCAGCCGCATGATATGACTAATGTTTCGCTCATTATTGAGTCATTTTTGGCAAGAAAAGGGGCTTACCAGCATTTAATGTGGGATAAACCAACTCTTTGACTTTCTCCTTGAGAATATAATGACAGTATTCACCAAGACAAAGCTTCTTCCAGACTCGGAAGAAAGCCTGCATTCCTCATTACCTACGTTTATCCTCATTAATGACATTAGTTGCCTAGTTTAGTTCTTGGCAAATGAATTAATCACTTCTAGTTGCTAGATCTTGCTTGTGAAAACCTTTCGACATAGAGAAAATGAGTTAATTGCCAGATTTGAGCGTTTCACGTTGAATTTCTTTTTCTGCATTCTTTTCTCAGTTCAATGTTCGCCGTTTAAATCTCTTGTTTTGGTATTGACCAACTTTCTTCGTTATCCCTTTTTTGCAGTTGCGGCTTTAGAGCTTTCCAACACTGTCGTCGGCAGGACCAGCAACAAAAGTCAGCTGCTGCAACCGGCAATGCGCCAAGATGAGCGTCAAGGAGCACCAAGCAGCAGGCCGGGACTTTAAGCGCAATTCAAACGCTTATGCCAGCCTGCCGCCCACAGGAAAAGGAGTAGCAGCCACGTCTTCCTTCACTGCAACAGGAGCGGGAACAACTGGCAGAGGTCGGCAAAGGCAGGTGCCTCTGGACCAGCAGGAGCAGTATGGCCTCTCGAACAGCCTGTCCAGCGAGTCCATTCGACAGGCCTGCGACTACTACGATGACGAGCTGAGCGACGAGGATCTTATCGAAATCCAGCAAACGCCGCAAGCTTTTCACCAGCAGCAGCAGTCTGGCAAGCAACCCCTGCAGCTGCAGCCCATCACCTTTCGCTTGGGCGATGGCCAGGGTGACGAGAGAAGCGCCTTCTGCGGCAGCCAGGAGATGCAACCGGCTCCATTGAGCACGCCCATCAAGCAGGCGACGGAAACGGATGAGGCCCTGTGTGTGCTCAGTGAACTGGACGCCATCCTTGATGTACACGATGTCTCGCAGCTGAATGGCACCATAAACTCTGGCAGCGACGATGATAAGGTGGAGGATTACCTCATGGACCTTGACAACTATCTGGAGGAGATGGACAATGCCCTGAACCGGGAGGCGTCGCTGACTATTATGTGCGGTCAGTCCAGCTTGAAAAGGGAGCCGAGAACCAGGACTCTGCCTTTGAACAGAAAGAAGAAATCGAATAAACGGACAGGCGAAGAGCAGGAGGAGGCCGCTCCAGAGGATTTCCAAAGGGAGCATCACATAAGGAAGACCTTTAGCTGCTCCCTAAGGCCCTCTAGCCAAGCAGGTAAGAGCTTTCCTGAATCTCATAGATGAACCTAATCCTATGTTAATTTTAGCCTCATCAAGTGCTTCTCTGGAGGCACCTACGGAGCCCGTGGTGGATGTTTGGAGGCGTCAGTCCATGCGCAGAGCGATGGAGCAAGATGACACCAAAGGGACAGCAATAGAGAGGGAGGAAGACGACCTGCCCACATTGCTGGTGGAGCTGCCTCCCAGACGATGCGAGGCAGAGATGCGACGCTGCTTCTCGCAAGGCGATTGCCAGGCTCAAGCCGCAATTGCTGGCGGCTCTCAGATGCTCACGGACGCACACATCTTCGACAACCTGCTGCAGACTTCAGCAAGGGCCTCCAGCGAGGAGCCGCGACCCCGGCAGTATGGACGTCGCTTGGAGGGACCTCCCACGCCAGTTCGCGCCCTGGTGCTGGCCCAGAGTCGGCCGCAGAGTGCTCCGACACGCGTCCAATTGCGGGAACCGCAGCCACTGGAAACGCCCACGCACCCCATCATGTCCACGTGCTCGGAACTGAGTTCGCCGCGCTCCTCGCGGATGCCCAGCCCCGTTTCCCTGCCCTCGGATAGCAGCAGCAGCAGCAGCTCGGCGGAACAGGACCAGGACCCGGTGCACACCACGACCATGTGCAGCGCCAGCAGCACCACGCCCCTGGAGCCGCTGCATCAGCTGCACTTGCTGCTGCGGGAGAAGTGCGGCTTCAACAGCCAGTGGCCGCATGCGGGAAGCCGCACCCTGGCGCTGATTGGCTGCACCTTGGGTGTCTTTAACATGTGCCGCTTTGCCGTGCTCACCATCAACTTTGGTGGCAATTTCCTCCTGCAGTTCCTGCTGCTGTCCGTGATCTTTGGCATTCCGCTGCTCTGGCTCCAGATGTGCCTCGGCGCCAAGATTCGTGCCGGTCCGGTGTCCATGTGGAAGATAAGTCCCATTTGCGCCGGCGTGGGCATCGCTCTGGTAATGGTCCAGTGTTTTCTGGCCCTGTACTCCACGGTGTCGCTCGCTTGGATCCTCGTCTATTTGCGGGATGTCTTCCCAACGGCAACCCGTACGGGATATCGCTGGCAGGAGCTGGCCTTTCCCTACCGCTATGATGCCGCCAACGCTACGGGGAATCTCACACACACTGTGGCGGAGTACTTTAACGTGGTGGTGCTGCAGCGTCTGCATATTGCCAAGCATCCGGATGCGAGCGGAGTGCGCTTCCATGTCAACGATCGGGTAAGATCCACCATCCCCCCGTTCCCCGCCATCCCGTCTAACTGACTCACTGCCCACTACCTCCAGCAGCTGGCCTTTTACCTGGCCCTCATCTGGGCGGCCGTCTTCCTCATCCTCTGCAAGGGCCTCAAATCCCTGGGCAAGCTGGCTTACATCATCTACACGCTGCCACTGATTGCTCTGGCCGTGGTCACCGCCAAGTTTGTGTATGTCGTGGATCCTGGGAGACTGCAGGTGAGTTGAAATCTGAATTTTATTACCATCCATTTTGCCAATTTTAATGGGAAATGTGTGCTTAATCTTAAACAAATCAATCGGTTGAGTGTTTACTAATTTGTTTATCCTTATAAATTGTATACATTTCACTTGTTAATTGTAAACGCGTAAAAGTAATTGTTTACCCAAAGATTCATTAATTGAATTAGCTTCTGGCATATTTCAATCTCAATATTTTACTGAATTTTTGAATCTTTACAGAATGTCTTTGCTGCCAGCGATTTCGACGACTTTCTGGTAAATCCCAACAGCTGGACGGCGGCCACACAGGAGACATTTCTCACGTGGGGCCTCCTGGGCGCCTCGGTAATTGCGATAACCAGTCGGAGTCATGCCAATGCCAACAAGGCGGCCTTAAGGAGAGATGCCATTCTGCTGGTTCTGCTCACCCTCATCGGGCTGGGCTTGATGGCTTTGCTGGCCCTGTGCTGTGCCCAGATTTTGTGGCAACATGGCTACGTCTACGTGCCGGGATCCTTTGGTGAGTATTAAGTAATTACCATCCGATTTCCCATCTAACTAATTCCCTTTTATAGAGAACCCAGACAGTTATACGGCCGTGTACTCGCTGCAGACGCATCCCAATCCGAATCTGGTGTCCTATCCGCGCTCGCTCATACCACACTACTCTTCCTTCATTGGAGAGACTTACCGGCGGAACCGCAGCATGATTCACGTGGAGAGCGGCTTCCAGGCTTTGCGCTTCATCTCGGAGATCTTTCCTGCGGTTCTTTCGTTGGCCAGCGACAGCATCTCGTGGGTGTGGGCTGCCGTGGCCTTTGCCACCTTTGCGGGATTCGGTCTGGCGCAGCTGTGCGTGATGTGGAAGCCGATTTCCAGTGCCCTGGGCAATTCCACAAGCTCGGTGCTGCTAAGCTGCGTAACCGGGCTGCTCCTTAGCATACCCTTTGCCACCGAGATGGGCATATCCATACTGTACTACGTGGACTTCCTGTTGGGCGGCTCGTGGTTCATTCCGATCATTTGGACCGCTCAGATCTTTGGCGTGTTCCTGATACGAGGTCGCCCCTACAATGGAGACGATTTGGTGAACGATCTGCGGCTATGTGGCTCCATGTCCGCTTTCCTGGCCTTGTCCTGGAACGTACTGCTGCCCATTGGTCTCATCACGCTGTCGGTTGTGGATTACAAGGCCTCGCTGTCGAATCAGTTCTACTATTGGCGCGGAAAGTCTTACTTTACGTACTGGTCCAGGAAAATGGGCAGTCTGATCCAGATTGGCGTCCTGCTGGTCATTCCCGTCACTGCTATTATCCAGATCTATCGGTATTTGGCCCACGGTCCACCCGATATCTTGGAGGTTAGTAATATCTATCTAATTAGTTAATTTATTAACCTTTTGTTTTACTTACAGCGCATTCAATTGCTTTACCGTCCGCCAGAGGAGGGAGAAGAGTCCCGGCGTCCGTCCGCTCGGCAAAGTGCCGCCCAGGGACGACGCAATGCGTTGGGACAGACCACGGAAGGCACTCAGCACGATGCCCAAAACGATGCTCCGCCCAAGTACACGCCACCTCCGTCCTACACCACGGCCACGGGAGCTCGCCTCGCCAAGCTCCTGCGCCAGAGCATTCGCCGCAGCGTGCGTAGGTGAGACAAGGAATTGAATAACAAGATTCCCAGTAGATTCACACTTTCCTTTAACTCAGGGTTCTTGGAGACTCTAGTCGCACGCGGCCCGTGCTCTCACTTGACGCCGAGTCCGCTTCGCCGGCGGCTCCGCCCGATTACTTGACCATACTGACCAATCCAGCGGGCAGCAGTTCCAATGCAGAGCCTTCGCCTGCGTCCAGCAGCAGTCCGGAGTCCATTGAAATTGGCCTGCGTCCAGCGGGCTATGCTCAACGCTCACAGTCTCTGGGCCGGAAGCTGCATCGCTCGGGCGCTTCAACGCTGGAGAGGCGCCCCTACACGGCGGAAGATGTGGTGACCATATTGCGCTCCTCGGTGCGGCACCGCCAGTCGCAGCAAGGCGGCGGAAATATGGCCACTGCCAGCACCCTGCCACGACCCCCAACGGCCGCCATGACCACGCACATGGAGGACGCCTCGTTCCGGTCCATAGAGAATCTCGTGCTGAACGCCGAGCCGCCGGACCGAACGCCGGGCGTGGAGCTGGAGCTGGAACTGGAGGCTGCACGGGCAGGGGAGGGCGCGCAAAATAATACATCTGTGATTTAACTGACTAATATCGTACCGTACATAGGCGTAACTCTTGTGCGACATATCCCACATATCTGCTTGCTTTCTTAGACTTGATTAGTGCTAGTTATACAAATACGAATAATACTTTGTAGTTATGCAAATAATAACGAAAACAACTAGTTGGTACTCCCAATTGTTTTGTTTGAGTTTATTTTTTATTCCTGTGTAACCGGTATTCCCCTGCGATCGCAACGAACTCATGATGATGATCGCTTACCAACCCCTCTGAGGGTCCATATTTTATGCTTACGCAGTTGCCCTTCAAATTATTATCCCAACAATGGGCGGTCTACGTGCCCTGCAGTCGAGGGATGCGTATTTAAAAAAGGAACACCGAGAGCCTTAAGCCGATTAATAAACGTGACCGGTCGAAAAAGCGAGATAAAAGAAGCGGAAGTCCAGGCGTCGGGCGCCTAATGACCCAGGGGAAGCTGCCAGGAAGCTGCCGGCTACAGTTGCTACACATTTCAATGAAAATGTCACGCAATTTCCCTGAATTTTCCATTGTGACTTTCAGCTTGCATTTGATTTTGGTGCAAAAAAGTTAATCCGCGGAATTTTCAAATTGGCACGTAACTGGCGGGCTGCAGCGTTGTGCTGCCAGAAATATTGGAAAACAAAACAAATTGGGAAGAAACTTAAAACAGTTATTAGTTTTGATTAATTTAATACGAAATATGAATTTTTATTTAATGCTAAAATAAATTTATTATGTTTAAGTTCCTTTTTTAAAATGAGGTGCGTATAATAAAATGTGGCAACTCTGCTGACGGGAAGCTAACTAAAATAGCTAAGAATTAACAAAATGCTTGAAAAACAAGTTATATTCAATTACAAGAAAACATACACCATTTTTAATAGAATAATTAATGCTTAATTAAATAAATAAAAGCAATTTTATAAGTTTTCCAAAGTTTCAAAGTTTTTATATATGTTAGATCTAGCTTGAAATTAGCTAAACTAGCTACACTGGTGTGAGCCAATAAACAATAGCTGTTGCATAGTTGTTTGGAAAATTACAGGAGTACTTTTAATACCAATATTTAATAAATAAACTATCTTATTATTTTAGCGAAATCACATATATTGATTCCAGTTATAATTGATATAAGCCTCCCTCTTCCTCTCCCATCAATTCATTCTTTGGTATATTTCACCGTCCAGATTACGGTCACACTTTCAGTATTTATTCTGTACCAAACAAAAAGTATCTCAATCTCGCAATCCGCCAGGCGGATTGAAAACTCGAGATTCAGTTTGAAAAAAACAACGGAAGCAAGCGCACGTTCGAATCAACCGCGTCGCGCGACTTAAAGTTAGAGGAGTCAAGAGTCAGAGGCTGAAACTGGCAAATTGGAAAACTTTGCGAGAAGCGAAAACTTGTGCATGTGCAATTAGAAGCGCGCGTTCTTAAGCCACTTGGCCATTTAGCCAGCCGCCAGCCAGCCAGCCAGGCAGCCACTTAGAGCCGCCAAAGTTTTCTGCCGCGCCGCCTTCGTAAGTCGCAGGTCGAAAAGTGCTCAAACAAGATTTCCACTTGAAATT
>VNJS01007639.1:0-56512 GCA_008042575.1 Drosophila watanabei
GCGCAACTCCTCGGGAACGGGCAGCGTGAACTGATAGAAGGACTTGGCTGTAATTGGCGGATTCAAGTTCTTGGCGCGCAGTCGGCCCAGTTCACAGATTTCGGTATAGGGCGTCTCGAAACCGATGTAGGCCACCGCACAAATGTCCGCTTTGAGCATTTTGATGATGGCCACCCACCAGCCGCAGGTTTCGCGCTCATTTGTGCGCGTAAACACTTCCACCTCCATGCCCTCCTCGAAGATCGGTGCGGTTACCTCGACGGTTTCCTCGGGCGGCTGGCGGACGTTACCAAATGGATATTTCATCACATCGGGAACGCTGCAACAATGCGTGAGCGTGAGCGGAGAAAGCAGATTCAATTAATTAATTAAGGTGCATTTGCCAAACTGTTAGATAGATAGCCAGTGGACAGGTGTTCCCCAGCGCCGGCAGAGACAGAGGCCGAGTGAGCAACTGCAATTGCTCTGCTGGCCGAGGGCCAAGAGGCAAGCAGCAGCAGCAACAACAACTATTGTGGGGGTGCTACCATAGAGCGATAGAGCCATTCCCGAACCCATTCCCATTCCGAGTCCCGACCACGAGACACAAATCGGAAATGCCACACAGCAGCAGCAGCAGCAGCAGCAATCGCGCCGTCAGGATAGTGGCGCAAACTAAATTTAGATCCAGCTGCTCTCAGCTCAAGTGGATCTCGCGTGAGAGATGGAAGACAAAACAACAAAAATTAAATCAAAAAAGGCGGCCAACTTTCGTTCCAAAAATGTCACAAGAACTGCAAGCATAAAATAAAAATAAGAAAACTAAAAAAGAACAGGCATAAAAACGAAAACAATCAATTATAACTGATCGACTTTTTAATGCTCTTTAAATTAGAATAGAAAACTAAGGAATATACCCTAAATAGATAGATTTATATGGTTTTTCTTTTGGCCGAGTTCTTAAACTACAAAGCTCGTAGCTAATAATAGAAAATCATTTTTAAAATATGGACAACTACAGCCGAACTTGAAGTAGACCATAAGTCATAAGGCATTTGGTGACAATAAAAATAAATCAAACATAAATATGTGAGAAATATGCATTGCCCGTGTCAAAAATTTCAAGATATATGTTTTAATATTTGATAAATGGAGAGAGTTCCTATCCATTCTTTTACTATTTTCAATTTTACGTTCCAATACGATGGACAGAAAATATCGGTGGGTATTGATAGCTAAAATTGATGTTTTCAACGTTGCGATATATGTTCGATTAATAATCGGAAAAGGATATATTTAATATCGATAATTTAAAGCTAACATAATATATATCGATATATATAAATTTGGAAAATCAACATTTACAATTTTTTTTTCGATATGATATTAGTATATTGATATCGATATTTGAAACTAAAATAAAAACTTAAGATATTTGAAGGCTAATAAGTTTACGGTTTGTCGATATATGTTTTCCTGTCGATATCATCTCTGCGTTAAAATATAATATAAAGTATGATTTTGTGATAAATAAATATTAAAATTAAATCATAAATAATTACCTACGCAATTTACAAAATTTCGATATTTACACCAAAGAAAAAATGAGTCTTAAAGCTTGTTCTTATACTCATTTACAAAACCGTTTAACCAATGCACAGCTTTTGACTTTTCTAACCTAAAACAATCCCAAAAGCAAGTCCAAACAAGCCATTTTAATGATGATTAAGACATCCATAAAAAAGGTCCATAAATAGATCTGATTGCGTTACCCTTGCGCTTCGGCCGTTCGACGTTACAAGATGCCTGATCGCGGCGTCATAACCGAGTTTGAAATAAATAAATAAATATAAATGGTTTCTTTCCGCGATTAAAAATAGTCGCGCCTTTGACGATGGCCGCCGCCGCCGCCGCCGCTGCTTAGTGGCATTTGTCGTTCGCACTTGACAGCTTTGGCAGAGATGGAAGCCATCTCCTCCTCCCCCTTCTCGAAACTGCAGTGCAAAATGATGGCTTCTGTGGAAGTTGTGTGTTTGTTTGTTTGCCAGTGGGGCGGACAAGAGACTTGGATCGTGATGGTCAGTCAGTCGGACAGTCAGCAGTTTTTTTTTGTAACACTAGCTGACGGCAGACACTTTTATGTTTATTATCATGTTTATAATTTTTAGTGATTGCTTCAGAAATTAATTGAAGAGGAAACCAGAACTCATTATGGGGTTTCACCATTATTCTAATGTATTTACTTAAAAAACTGTAACTTTTACGTTAATCCCTTAAAAAGACCTAGAAATTTATTGAATATTTATCCATTAAATATCCTTTCCTTCTCTTGATATGGCAAACTATGAGCTTAAGACTGCGTTGTCGAGTGTCATTATTGCTGCTGCAACTGCAACGTTTAACAAGTTGCGCCAAATTAAACATTTAAGATAGAGAAGGGAGATGGCAGAGGAAGCGGAGGATGGGTGGACGATAGACGGCATAAATGATGCGTGCCCAGCATCTCTAATTTCTAATTTCGATGCCAAGAAGACGCTTTTCTCGGCTGTTGTGGCTGCCGCTCCTCCGATTTTACTAATGGTTGCAAATTAGTTAGAAAATACGTTTTACAAGTTGTTTGTTGTTGTTGCTGCCGCTTGGTTGTCCTGTTCGCAGATTTGTTTGTTGGAAACGAAAGAAAGAAAAATCAAAAACTTACCCGTCCACATCCACAAAGATGCCATCATCGCCGACAGCTGTCACCTGGCCCTGTTGTTGTTGTTGTTGTTTGTCAGTTGTAGTAGTTGTTGTTGTAGGACGAGTCCATTGACGGCAAGCCAGAGGAAGGAAGAGAGCAGAAAAAATGTGTGTCATTAAAGTGGCTTTGCTGTCTTTGATATTCCTCATCTATCTGCCTAGGTATTATTTTATATACGTATTTATTTTAAATTATATTTTTACAAGCGCCCCGCAGGCACTGGCATAAAGCGTTCCTATATCTCTGATAAGCGAGTGTGCTGCAACCATATCCGAAATGCAAACAGCAGAGAACGAGTGTGCTGCTGAATCATCGTTCTCGCGAGGGAAGTCTCTCTCTCTAGCGAGCGAGTGTTTACACTGTATTTATTTACGAGCGAGCTCTGTAATCAAAAGCCAAGCTATGCTGAATATTCAGCCCTAACTTATCAGTTTTCCAGAGTTTTCCACGAATCAAAGAGCGAATCATAGATCAATCATAAAGGTAAAAGATTGATTAATGCTGTTGATAGTTGATATTGACGCTTTAAACTTGCCCATATATAAGGCTTTTAAATCAATTGCTTTCTGATGAAATATTGTAAATCGTAAAACATGTATTTATAATACGAAAGGAAGAACATCAAAGTAATTATTAATAATAAATTAACTATAAATTATTTAAATGATGAGGCTAAGATGTTTAATTAACATGTCTCATTTCTACAAAATAGAACACCTAATAAACTAAAAATTTAAGATCATAAAATCAAAATAATGGTACTACTTTATTGTAAACTCGTTATCTTGTAAGCTTAGATTGTCCTTGCTTCTGAATAATTTATAAAGCTGTAAACTTTAGCTTTCCTTTATGAGCCCATTTAAAAAGGCTTAAACTTATAAACTTATTTATTGGAAAAATAAAGGAAACCAGAAATAAACGTATTAAACCCAGCGAAGAATTAAAAGCTAACCTAATCTATGGATTATCCACGAATCTATTCCGATCCTTTATCGGAAGTAGTGAAACAAACACTTGTAATTTGCAAAATACGGAAACTAAATTATACTTAAGAATCCCTTTAAAAAGCAGTCTAAAATCACTATTAATTATTTTATCAGAAAGCAAAGGAAAACTTGCGCAAAACTTTAACCTAACCCCATTTCTGATTCAACTAATTGGCTTATTTTATTATCGCGAATCAGGATGATAAGGCGATAAGGCGATTATATCTCTTCGGCGAATTGAATTCTTATTTGAAAAGGGAAATCACCAAAACAACAAATCCGAATGACCGACGACGTCAGGCTCTGTAGCAGCAGGCAGCGACGCCGACACCCCCACAACGCGGGCAGAGACGTCGCGTCGCGTTGCGCTGCGTTGCTTCGCGCCGCGCCGCGCAGTGTGCGTGCCTGCGTTAGTGGTGGTGCATTGGTATCGGTGTTGTTGTTGGTGTTAGTGTTAGTGATGGTGGTGGTGAATGATGTCGAGACTCCACTCAAAATGTTGCGGTTATTTATAGAAATAAAGCTAAAATCCACGAAATTAGAAACTGAGGCAGCTGCCTCCCCAACTCCCCTTCGCTCGATTGCAGCTACGGCTTCGTATTCTTCTATTTAATGTTATTCCAGCTCACCTTGTAGTAGGCGCCATTGTCCAGTCGAACTTCCACGAGAAGATCTTCCATGTTGTTCGCCATTGTTGTGGTTGTTGTTGTTATTATTGTTGTCGTCCCTGCTTTCTCCGCCCTGTTTTGGTGGTTCTTCGCCGTCCGTCCCTCCGAACCCTTCAGCTCCCGACTTTTCCCCGTCGAATGCAGTTTGCCTTTTTTGCCGTGTATTCTCTCGCTCGGTGCCTGGAAGACAACAGTTAAACGGCTGGCTGGCTATCGAGGCGAGAATATATCCTTGTGATTTACCCACAATCTACTGCAGTGGCAGAATCCTGAGGTTCCTGCTCTAAATTCCTTGCTGCTACGTTGTAATCAGTCTTTTGCTTGCCGCTGCTTCTTCCTCTTCTGCTGCTGCTGCTGTTGGTGTTGCTTTTCTGCTAGATGTTGCCTGCGAATCGAAATGCAAAGCGATAAACAACAAAACACACGCACACACGCACGGGGTGAGAAGTATTTTCCCTATACTACTTTTCCCCCCCAAAATATTTATTTTGACATACGGGGGAGCAGCGGCGCAATGGCAATAAAAAAATTTTGAAGTTATTTTGAGGCACGAAATTCCTGGCTAAACAAAATGCAGCAACTGCGGCGCTGACGGTGACAGCGGTCGCGACAGCGACAGAGCAGCGCTTTAGCCGGCAGCGCAGCGGCCTAGTGCTTCCTCTTCTGCTTTGTCTTTCTTTTGTGTGTGTCCTCCACACACCACCTTAAAAAAAGCGTGTGCGCGCTCTCTCGCTCTCTCTCACACACGCACACACAGCAGCCGCCGCCGCCGCCGAAATGTTTCGCTCGTTCGTTCACACCGATGAGCACGCTTTTCCAATAAGAATTTCACGCACGCACACCAGTTCACGGCACATGCCGAATTTACATATCGAATTTACACATAATTTTCACACTTTCCACCTCTATTCTTCGAAAATCCATTTGAACGGGCACCCACCGATTCTTTTTCTCATTATTTCTCATTTTTCATCTTTCAGCTGCTCCCTTTTGCTGCTGCGCCGCCACGGCCGCTGCCGCGACAGAAAAGCAGCGCCGCTGCCGCCAACGTCGCCGCCGCCGACGATGTGCAAAATTTTTTCGTTTTTTTTCGGTTCTTGCAAAATTTTCAATTCGGTTCGCGCGGCTGTAATACGCAAATGGCTGCAAAGGTTTATTAACTTACGGATTGCCGGCACTTTTGTCCCTCGTATGCGGTCGGCGGATGCCTTTAAGTGTGGCTATAACCTTTGAAAATAAAAAATATATCGCGTGCTGCTTTAATTTTTTTTCGGCTGCGCTGCGTTCTCTTCGTTTTCAGTGTGGCCAAGCCTGGGCCATTAAAATATACCATCAAGCTTCCTGAAATATACCATCAACCGGGTTTTCGAGACAATCCACACAGAAAGTGGAAAGCAGAAGCGAAACAGATAAGTTTCTAAAGCAATTCTTTAATGGGATAGGCGTAGAAATAAATTTGCATAGAAAAAACTGAAAATATAAAGATGAGATGAAATATAGATTGCGCCTATACTTTGAAAGAATATCTGGCAACGCCAATAGGCCGCGAATTTGAGGAAAGCGGATCAAAAACTCAAATACCCCTTCAACAGCTAAGCTATCAAAGAAATTGGCTTTAATATTAAATAAAACAACGAATTACCTATTGTCAATTTGCTCCTTCAAAATTTCACAGGTCGCGACGCTTTGCCACTGGAATGCAATTGTTGCGCGTAAGTAGGTAGCTTCGGCAGACTTTTGCCGGAAAATAGAAACAACTTATAAAAATTGAACACAAATTTTATGAAAAATTTATTGAGATAAATAACGCATGGACTGCCAGAAACGTTTAAACGAAATAAAGTATGACATTTAGGGGAACGGTCTGGCAGCACTGCCAACTGTCAAGTTGCGGGCGTTGCCATACTACGATTGTAGCTGGGTCACAATAGCATAGAGGGCGCCAAAAACAGTTACTTTTTGAGTTTCTGATAAGACCATTGAAGTTGATGAATTTGAATTGCTTGTTCTGATTGACTGCTCATAGCGCTGCCGGCGCCCAACAACTTAATTAATTGAATTGTTTGCCTCCAATCACATGTTTCGCGCCATTTGCTTCTTCAATTGATTCGATTGGACTTTAATTTGCAGAATTGCAGCCACGCTGCGGTGCGACACCGATGCCCGTTAACCCCGTCGCCTAATGTAATTGTGTCTCTGTGTAATTGCAGCGCCTTTATTGGGGTCACCAGTGCGCGCAATTTGTCACATGTGCGGTGCTTTATTTGCCATTTCTTCCAGCTTGATTGCCACCACCGCCATCGGGAAAATCGCGTGACGTTTGCCGTTTTCCGAGCGCCTTTTGTCAACACGCTAGTCGAATTTGCATTTCTTTATTTTGCCATTCATGAAATGCACTCATTCGCTCACACATTCCCACGGCGGTCACGCTGATCTCGGCTAGCTGATAAAGCGGTATTCTATTTTTAACCTCATTATTTTGATTTGATGTCATTAGTTTCAAAGGATATTTGGAACACTGATATGGGGCAACTTTTCACAAAAAAGGAATCGTTTTTATTCGATTTTTTAAATTATGAATAAAGTTCTCGGTAAAACTAGGGGAATCTTCTAAAATTTTAATAAGTCTAAAGGTATTATACGTAAATATTTGAAAATGTTGGGATAAATTCGAACCATATATGATTATATATAATAGCAAGAACATATTACGCTTACAATTTGCTGTATATTAGATTTTACAAAAGATTTAAGAGTTTTTTTGTAAAAATTATAAAATACATTCCACGGTTAATGACTAACACGCTATTTAGTTATTTATTCAGCGAAAGTATGGCAACAAATTGCAACAATGTCATGGCTAAATGGAAGCCATTAAGTCCTTTGTATCTGGCGGAAAACCACATGTTTCTGTAACCGCAACAATGCGCGAACTAGTGTTTTCTCAGGCATTTTCCGTTAGATAAACGGATAACGACTCTATAAAACAGTCGCAAACTGCCAGCTGGGCTACAGGGTATCAGAGAGAGAGAGAGAGATTCGTCATTCGATAGTCACAAATCACCGCTCGCGTTGATGGTAATTGCCGTCAAGCGGCGATTTGTTGCGGAAATGCACTTTGATTTTTCCCGCGCACCGAAACGCACGCACCTTGGTACTTTTCCACTTTCCACTTTCCCTTTTCCACCCCTCTGCCTCGTTACCTGGGGAAAAACGAGAGCAGCTGCCGTTTGACATTGACTTTTGTTGCGCCTTTTGCCACATTAACTGCACTTTAATGACGTCGCAATGGAAAACAAAGGCCGAAGCATTTGCGACGACAGCCTCCGGCTCTCGCTCGCTCCCTCGAATTTGTCCCGCTCAATTAGCATTTATTTGTCTCTCGGCGAATTGCATTTTGCTTTTTGTGGGTGCAACAATTGGTCACTTTCGGGGCTGTAAAAAGTAACTAAATTAATTCCGATCTAATTTTAACCGAGTGGCAGGCCGGCGGCAGCGGGCCGTGTGGCTCGGATCAAGTGAAATTTATTTGCCAAAATGTGACAATCTCGATCTTGATAAATACGTCACTTCCTGTGTGGCCTTCTTTCCCTCTCCTCATGTACTGTGAACAAAAACTAGCGTTTTTTAAAAATTAAATTAACGTTTTTCCTGTGTTTCTAGTTGTGGGAAAAGGTTTATATACGTTTAGTTTTTAAAGTTTAAACAGGAAAATATCATAGAATTACAAGAACATTTTTTTGTAGACATTTATATCAATTTATTTTGAACAAAAAGAAAATAAAAATAAAAAAGCAAATTTGTTTTTTCATTTTAAAATTTATAAAAGCTTTGTTAGTAAAGAGTTCATTTATTCAATTTCAGTTTAATGTGCATTCTTTTATCAGGAAAATGTCCACATTGCATTTTTCAGTTGCTTTTTATATAAAATGTTACAAAATACGTATATATTTTATACTTAATAAAAATGAATTGCGAAAATCTTGTTCTAAAAAAATTTATTTATTTAGGTATAGCTTAAAGATAATTTTGTGAAAAGGAAATTATATACAATATTTATGTTATTACAATATTTATTTTAATAATATTAAAAAAAATATCAACAGTTACATAAATTAATACAGTCCAAAGAATCCTTTTAGTTTCAAACACCATAAATTGTTTCTTTCAGTGCACACTTGCATGTGTAGGCGTGAGAGTCGTGTGCCGGCCCGCCTTCTCTCTCGCTCTCGCTCAGCTGCCAATTACCGTTCGTTTAGTAATTTCTCTGCTCGCTGCCTGCTTATCAATTAATCAGCTTCTAAGCCGCGACGCCGACAGCGCTGCTCGGCCCGGCAAGTGCAGTTTTACCTTCGGCGAGCGCTCCTTCTTTTCGCTTTTCCTTTATTTTCTTATTTTATTGCGGTTAAATCTGCGTTGCATTTTGGATGCAAATCTCTGGCGGGCGAGAGCGGAAAAGCGAATACCCAAAAAGAAAGATAGACGAGCAGCACATAAACCTGAGTGTAGTGTTGCCATAATTCGGTTCAATTGTGCCAGTGTGTGTTTGTGTGTGCATGTGGGTGTGTGCGGTGCGCTGCGGGTGTGTGTGTCGGTGTGCCTGTACATCGGCCGATGCTCGCACCGCTTTTCAGTAATCATTCTGTGCCCTGACCGCTGCGTTCTCCGCCGCGGGTTCTCCGTTCCGTTCTTGGTTCCCCGAGGTTCCCCGAGGTTCCGTTATAAAAGACGCGTGCCGCGCTCCGAACCGATGGAGTTCAGTCCGAGACCGCAACGGTTCCGCGTCCTGCCAAGCAGCAGCAGCTTCTGAAAGCAAAAAAGAAGAAAATAATTTCAATATTTGGCAATAATAGCTAAAAAAGTTTTAGAGTGCAACCGAGTGGTAAAACTGCTAAAAGTTTTTTAAAATAATATTTTAACCAACAAAAAAAAAAAAACAAGGCATCGTTAAAATGCATTTTATTACCTTCTCCCTGATAGGTAAATGTTTATCAATAATATTACATATCCCACCTGTGACCGTGACTCACTCCACTCGATCCCAAAAAACCAATCAAAAAATTCAACTATTCGGTGTGAGTCACTAACTCCACAAAATAAAATCACAGAAAAAAAAAACCTGACTCAAAATCGGAGGCACCATTAATTGGATTCTTGTACTTATCGCCACTTATCGGACTTATCGGACTCATCCGCATAGCCGTATTTATTTCGAAAGTCACGTTTAGGGCTCGGATCCCACGCCAAATAGTTACACATTCATCCACATTCTAATTGTCGCTTCTGTTTACGTTTTTTGTAATTATTCAAAGGGGAATCGCTTTAATTGATAAGATGCCTCAGACAATGTACTAATGATAATCCACACACTCTCTGGGATCGGAAACTATTTACAATGGGAGGATGGTTGGGGTTCCCAGATCCCAGGGGTTGCGATGATTGCCATCGGAAGTGTGCGGATGGTTGGGCTTGAGTGATGTCCAGATAAATTTGGATCAGGGTTCCTATTTGCATAGGCGGCACGAGAGCTTCTACTTGTCAATTGGCTTCATCCTCTCGGAGATTCTCTCAGAGTTCAGAGAGAAAGAAAACATGTTTAAGCTGAAAATCTAGTTCAAGTTCGTAAAAGCCGGTCGTTTTACGTATGCTAGTTAAAAGATCTTTATGATTTCGAAGTGCATAGTATTTTCAAGGTAATTTAATGAAAGAAAACTTATAAAGATAAATTTAAAATCAAGTAACAAATGCTAATTCAGGTAAACCTACCATAAACTATTTAAATCTTAAAAGACTATTTATGGTAACAGGATTTATTGAGCCATAACCATTAGTTAGTACATTTATAACCTAGTACAGCTCTCAATCCTTGCTAATTTATAAGGCAAAACACATACAGATACTTTGTGATTTATACAATATTTTAACGATATAACCATGCCTTTTAATTCAGCCTGAGAGGTCATAAAACCAATAAAGTGCTCTTCATGTAACCATCATAAAATCAGGGGATTTTGGCAGGCAGTAAAGGCTTCTTCCATTTCTAATTAAGAAAACCCAGCACATACGGTGAGGGCATATCGTAAATCTAAGCCTGTGCCGTCACATCGGGTACTCCCGAGCACTTCCAGTAGAACTTTGGACATGGATCACGCGCCCCGAACAGATATCTGAAGCGAAAGACAACCTATTGCCTTGTCGTCTTGTCTTGTTGACTTTGTGGGGGCATTTGGAAAATACCCACTTAATTCGTCCGAGATACAGATACAGATACAGATACAGTCGATCGACCGACTCATCATCGGGCAGAGTGCGGGCAGACAGAGTGATAAGGTCAGCAGAAGCTAAGTATCTGGTCATGCCGGGGAGCAGCATTTTTGGGCTGAAACTGGGAAAACTGCTGACCTAATCAAGACCGTAATCATAAGTAATTTATGGAGCTCAGATGGTGCTTGACAAATCACCGATTAGATCCTAAAATTGATTAGGGAACTTCCAAATAAGAGACGAGGGTTGCAGGCATATTAAACGATTAACAGGCTATTAAGTACGCTACTTTTATGGATCCTGCGCGAGATTCGATTAAGCCTAATCGGTTTTAATGGCAAGGCGCCATTGCCAGGCGATTTCTTATCACTTTTCGCTTATTTTTCAGGCAGTTAACACACAGATTAACTGCGATTTCTGCCCCCAGATATATGGCAGCCGATTGACGTGGTATTTTGCAGATACTAACGGATTTGGAAGAGTTTAAACACCTTATTTTTTTTAATAAAATTTCTTTAGATTTTTTCCTAGTTTAAGTGATGAGATAATTATACGTGTTTCAAGATAAGACAAAGGTCTATATATTGATAAATGTGCTTTTTGTTGAAGAGCAGGCTTGTAGAATTCAGTTATCAAAATTAGATTAACTGCCATTAATATACTATTTTATATTGTCAGCTGATTTGCTTGACTTAAAGACAAACCATCTTCGAGGTTAAATTATAAAAAACTTAACCAGTTAATAGAATATTCCGGCAAAGCAGCATTAGAAAAAGAAACAAACAGAAGCTATCTAAATTATAGTAAAAATGTACAACCTAATCGATTTTACAACATTTTTTTGGGTTGTAAACATTTATAACTCTCAATGGCTTCTGCTTGAAACGGTGTTCCATTTGATTAAACTCCTACAGCTAGCTGTTGGAACAAGCAGTTGGTGGACAGTACACACCTCTTTTTGCAGTCTCCATTCATCAGCAGCCGATCCACTGGAGCGTTGAGCCCCCCGTCTGGGCCGTGTTTGCTGTTTGGCTCCACTTGTTGACCCGCGAAAGTGAAATTGCATATCGCACTTCCTATTTATACACTGCAGCGGGTTGCCTTTTGTTTACCAAGAGACCTTCTGTACTATCTGCCCGGCCCCTAGTATCTCCTCCTCCTCTTCAGTTTGCTTTCAACGCGTTTATCAACCTCCATTCACACTCCTCGGTTAGCATCGCGACTCCAAAGTCCATAAAGTCGATTAGCTTGTGATGGAAAGTTTTTAACCCACTGCCCCTCCAATCGATTTGCAATGCAATCCCCGGCCCTAAAGCAATCCCATCATGGCATTTTATGGTGACCATAACAGACAAACGTCAGAATGTTGAGGCAATTAAGAAAAAACCAAAGTCTGGGCGGCTCTTGGTCTGATTATGCCAGCTAAGTGAATTATGTTCCACAGTCACCAGCCAGCAGATTAGATAAATTCCATGGGAGAAGAGCTTTCTGAACCAGACACTTTTTTCACAGAGTATTTCGATTTGGGAGGAGTTTTATTTATTTTTTAAAGATTATTTTATTAGAGTATAATAAATGGTCCTTAAACATTATATGTTTTTTGTTCAATTTAAACGAAAGTTTGTCTATATGAAAACTAACAAAAGCATATAATTATTGCGGCTTCAGATTTATTTTAAACCCTTTAAGGGATGCCTATAAGTATTAAATCATATATTTAAAGTACCAAATTACATTTTGAGGTTTAATTGTAAACCCCTTTTTAGGATATCTAAACCCCCAAGTGATTTCTTTAGCTCCCCCGTATATTTATGATTCACAATCGTTAAGTAATTAATACTTCCCTTGTCTATTTTATGAACATTTACGCTTTCAATTGAAAAGTATGTTACTGCATATTTATTTAAGCGATTGATAACGCCAATGAACTTTCATTGTCTCCATTCACATGACCTGGGGTGTGTTTATGGGACACCGTAGCTTATCGGAGGCTCCAACAAGCCCCCAAAAAATGTTAAGACAATAGAAGGTGACATTAAATCGTGCGCACTCCCGAAATCGTTTATCGGCGGGAGATATCTTTGATTATTGCGCTCAGTAAAATGTAAATAAAGTTTTTGCAGACTGGAAAATCACTGAGTGCTCTTAAAGTCTGAAAGAGCAATGGGGGATCTCAATACTGCCATGATTTGGCGAAAAACCAAACGACACCCGTCGTCGCCGGGTCTTTATCGTCGCTGCTGAGGCAGCGAAATAATTCCAATTCTATTCTGCTGACATGGCCAAAATGATTTAAAGCGAAACAAGTCCGGCCAATGCCAGAAATTCACTTTGACAAGTGGAACATCGCTGAACACAATGCAGAAAAATCCATTTGCACTCTCAAGAGCGGGATATAAAATGCAAAAATTACACACTTTGACGGCAGCCAAGTGCATTTTTTGCATCTGTTTATTTCGCGCGATTTTTCACATGATTATCTGTCCAGTGCCAATTACCAGTTTTGTTAACTTTTACACCCCAAGGGGCTCCCTCGAAATACAGAATTCATTCCGCCATTATCAGCTATCAAAGCTTTGGGCACTCAAATTTAATTGTCCGGACTTTGCATGTGCCAAGTTAATTGCACTTTAAATTGTTGCTCGACATTTGTTGCATGTTTCCGCAGCTGGAAAAAATATATATTTTCTCAGGAGAAAGAGATCGCTTTGCGATCGAGTGTTTCCTCTAATTTGGTCTCTGACGGAAACTTCATTATCTAATCAGTTTTAAGTAAATCGCAGAAGCACTCACGATCTTCTGATCGTTTCTTAATTAAAAGGCAGCACAAGATTTAATAAAAATCTATATCGAACTCAGTACTGGGGAATACTGAGTGAAAGTAAATTAAATATCCATTATTTTTCAGAACAAATTGAATTATTATGTCTAATCAACTATGCCATAACTCAGAAGCTGTTCCCTGCTGTTACGTCACAGGACGGCCAAAGATTATAAATAGGAGCACACGTTTCACCCGACAAAAAGAAAAAAACTATATATTAGATATCGCTTATATAGTATTTCTACTTATATTTAGTACACCAGCTGTTGTCGTCATTTGTCTCTTGCAAAAATGCCACAACGAAAGCATAAATAAGTTCCAAAGATTACGGATCGTGCATAAATAATCACACTTGTTTGCGGACTTTTTTATTAACCCATTAATGTTGCAAAATGGCTTAATAAACACCCGGCCCAGTGGCTAGTGGCGAGTTATGTGGATGGTTCAGTGTTTTTTAAATACCAAAATGGATCGTAAAAATCTGCTGAGCAAAAAACCCGAGGCATAAATTTCAATTTTAGTTGATATTTTGATGTGCAGATGTCAAAAGGCTTTTAGCCAAGTCTGCTAAAGGAGATGGAGGAGGAGGAGAGTGAGAGAAAGTCCAGTGAATAAGATCAGTCCAATTTCTTTGCGGGTTAATGAAACATTTATGTATGCCGCACTTATACGCTCTGATACGTACATATATCTGAGTGGAAATCATAAATTTTAGGGTTATTTTTAGCCAAGTCAAGTGCAAGGTGCTGGCGACTGTTGTTGACGCTGCCAAAAAATTTGTGTAGATTGACCCTCTGTCAGCGTCGCCCCCTACCCGATTTCTGTTTTTATGGCCCCGCCATCAACTGCAGTTTTTAGTTTGTAATGTGTGTCTGTGGTGGCCCTGACTGTGCAATTTTCTGTGTCAAGTTGAAGTTTACACACGTTTTATGTTCATATTTAAATCGCCATCACATTAAACTGTCCCACACGGCGTATACTTGATACTTATCTGTCACCATTTCAGCCTGCTGCTCCCTGGCGCTCGGCTGGGCCAACGAGTGGGGCTACCCGGACTTGGACAACAACCAGGATGAGCGTAAGTACAGCCAATTCGAGTTTATTTGCTAAAATTAGTTAATCAACGCCTCTATTGTCGCCGGGAGTGGGTCATGTCGGACTCGGATATATCCATCCGTTCGTCTGTCTCTTCGAGCACGTTCCGTACTTGGGTCGGACACAGGGCAGCTTAGCTAAATTGGTCCAAATTGTTGTGCATGCAAATTGAACATGAATAATGACGAATTTGGACAGTTGAAATTCTGCGAAAAGAGCGAACTTCGGCATAGAGTTGTTAATTGACCATCAAAATTGTGCTCAATTATATATAAAGTTTGATTTATGATCGTTTAAATTCGAATAAAAATTTTGCTTGTGCAGAAACTAGGAATTAATTAATAAAAAAAAGAAAGTATATATATATATATTTAGTCATGTTCGATTCGATCAATCTAAAAATAATTGTGATTGATGGGCTTTAAATTTGAAATAGGAATTGTTCAGGATATTGGAGTTAATTGAACAAGAAAGGATTAAAAAATACACCTAAAATTCATACATTATTACTTTATTTTGTCTTTATTTATTGATTGAAATATTTCTATATTTTCAGCTTTTCCCAAATGGGGCGGTCTTTGTGATGAGGGCAAGAAGCAAAGCCCCATTAATCTGCATGTCAAGGGGTCCCTGAAGGGTGAGTTTGATCCCCTGAAGTTCGAGAACTACGATGAGCACCAGAAAAATCTAAAAATGGTCAACAACGGACACTCGAGTGAGTTTTCTAAATATTCAATCAATCGAACTTAATCTCTAAAATAATTGAATTATTTTCCTGTCCAGTTCAACTGTCTGGCTTCGATCACGAGCTGACCCTGAGTGGCGGCGGCCTGCTTCATGACTACGTGGTGGAGCAGATCCACATGCACTGGTGGTCGGAGCACACCATCAACGACATTCGCTATCCGCTGGAGGTGCACATTGTCCACAGGAATACGATCTACCCGAACATGACGATGGCTGCCAACTTCAAGGATGGCATCGTGGTGATTGGAGTGCTCTACCACGTGTCCAACACAAGGAACGAGGCCATTGGAAGCATCGTCAAGAGCCTGGGAGCTGTGAAGGCTTACGACAACATGAACAAGCCCGCTCTGGTGGCGGACTCCCTCGCTGTGGATGACCTGGTGCCCAGTGTGGAGAGCTACTTCACCTACGCCGGCTCCCTGACCACACCCACCTGCGCCGAGGCCGTCACCTGGATCGTGCTGACGGAGACATTCCCAGTGACCCTGGAACAGGTGAATGAGTTCAAGGAGATCGAGTACGAGGAGGGCAAGCAGCTGCACAACAATTACCGGGAGCTGCAGAGCGAGAACAACCGGGCGGTGGTGTTTGTGGAAATGCCGGAAAAGCGATCTGGAGCTGCGGGACTCACGGCGTCCGCCTCCTTGATCCTGACGCTCCTTCTGATGGGCGGCCAGAAGTTCCTGTTGTAGATTCAGCTAGGAAGTCAGCGAGAGACAGAGAGATAGAGAGAGAGAGCAGCCAATGACATACTCGTACCAAAGAATTGTTAAATACAACGAATTTGTTAACAAAAAAGATGATACCATAAGAAGCAAACAGGAGCGTTACAGGAGACAATTTATACTCATTAATTGTAATTCAGAACAGAACAAGAATCCAGCTAGTCAGTTTGTGTGAAGTTCATTAAGTGCAAAGTTCACAGAATAATAAACGAAACATTTTACAAGCGGCTCGTATCTAAGTAATATGACTCCACGGGGCGTATGCGCAACATGAAAGTGTCCGCTTGCCGTTGGTCAGCTGAATTCCGTTGAAAGTTCACACTATGTTAAAGGTAGGTATCGGTGCCGGTATCGTTGTTGCCAAAAATAGCCGATGAGCCGTTGTTCCTCTGCATATATTATCACAAGACCCCAGTAAACACGCTTTATGACCCTTGTTGGTCAGTGTGATTCCTCGAATAAAAGAATTTACAGCCGAATAGTATTCAGAAATCACTGATAACTGCCAGCGTCAACTGACCAATTGCGCTGCTGATAGCGCTAATTGATATTGGATGGACCCTAAATAAATCAACCGGACCCTGCAATTTGATTTAGCTTATGGCCGCTGGCCACACTTAATCATCGTTGTTCATTGTGAAATGACACTCAATCCCAACGGCGATTGCAGCGCGTGTCCGCTGCTTTATTGATGGGACAGCAAAGCAAACTAATTATATACCAAAAGGCTTGAGGAATTATCTTATCTGAAGGAAAGACAAATAGTTGGTAAATAATCGAAGGGCAAGGCCAAGGGAAAGCAAGGAAAAGGAGGGTGCAAGTACAATTTTACTATTTTGTACCTAGGAAAAACCTACATGTTGAATTGTCAAAGGCACTTTTATCATGATGCTAAAATAATTGCCTCCCAAGTTCTGCTTACGTCAACAAAACTTTAAGTATGAATCATTAGGTTCTGTAAAATCGCAATAAAACTACAATTTTGTTTAAATAATTTAGCAATTTAGATACTATAAAAAAACCGTAAAAGTGAAAAAATTGTACATGGTATTTCATACATTTTTGGTGCCTACTTTTAAGCTAATTAAAAATTCGATTGACAGCTATCAAACTAAATTAGGGTCTAGTTTCAGGGAAGTTTGTATTTCAAAACAAGTAAATAGTTATGTTTTGTTTTTATTTTTTACTGATAGCATGTAAAAATATGAGAATATAGATCCAGCATAAATCACAGATTAATTAAAGAAAAATAAAAAATATGATGATGATGAAATCACAGATTAATTAAAGAAAAATAAAAAAATATGATGTCTATATAAATGAACAACTACATCAAATTAGCCATGAAATAAATGTATGTGAATACATTTATTAAAGTTTAACTTTTGGACTAACAAAAAATTTTCATTTTAATTGCTTTCATTTCAAAATTTGCAATGTTTAAGCGGTTAGATTTTTTTATAAACGAACTTTTTCTTCATATTTAAACGAAAATGCATTTTTTGTCCTTGCTAATAGGTAAATGTTTATCAATATATTCTTATCCCCTGTGGCTTGGAATTTAACTCCTTAAAATAATTAATGGTTCTTTAATTGAACTTTTATACTTATGGGACTCTGCCGGATTTACAAACAATTTGTAGTTCCAAAGGAATAGGTAGATTAAGTTGTTTTCTTTTACTTTTTGGAAACCAACTGGCCCCTCCTTAGACGAAAAACGAAAAAGTAGTACGTCTTGGTTAGTTTTTGCACTTGAACAGATGAAAAACCTATTTTTTTAGCAGGTACTTTATCTGTCCAAGAATTTTAAAAGGTTAGGCAAGTAATTGTTGCGGTGATTGAGTATTAATTATTGTCCAGATAAATGTATATTTTTATAGCAATACGGAAGAAAATCTCATATTACTGGTAGAAGCTTTATATTATCAACAAATTAACAAAAATCTTATTTTGCACTCTCTTTTTTATAAGCTGAAATATTTGGAATACAACTACAGGATAATTCTAATAAGTTTTAACACGTTCTTTAAACATAAAAGTAAAACAAACTATCCAATAAACATAAAATAGCTCAGGAAAATAATAAACAGTAATACCAGTTATAATGAAACCATTTGTAGACTTTGGAAAGCTTTGTTTGTGCTCATCTGTCACCATTTTCTTTTCTGCCTTGTAGTCTGCTATTTTGGGGCTTTAAGCCGGTCGGCCGAGTGGAGCTATCCAAGTAAGTAGAAAAAGTAGAATGTGTTTACTAAAATAATTTAATAAGTCAGAGCTAAGCGTGTTAATAAATCCGCTGAAAGTGTCCATAAATTGAGAACAACCATTTAGAATTTGGTGTCATTTTAATTTATTTTATACAAAAGCTTTCAATAAAATTACAATTCTTATATTATAGTGAAATTTGCAGCTTTCCCGCAATGGGGAGGCCTTTGCGATGAGGGCAAGGAGCAAAGCCCCATTAATCTGAATGCCCATGAGTGCCGGAGGGAAAGCTTCGATCGCCTGAAACTTAAGAATTACATCACGCGCCAAAGGAACCTGACAATGGTCAACAATGGGCATACAAGTGAGCTTCTTAAGGTTTCTAATTTCTCAACTAAAATAAATGCATTTTTTTCGTGCTTAGTTCAAGTCTCAGGCTTCAACAACGAGCTTACCCTTAGGGGTGGAGTCCTGCAGGGCGAATTTGTGTTGGAGCAGTTCCACATGCACTGGGAATCGGAGCACACCATCAACAGCGCTCGCTTTCCGCTGGAAATTCACTTTGTTCACCGAAACGCCAACTACCCGGATTTAAAGACGGCCTTAAATTTTACGGATGGAGTTGTCGTGATTGGAGCGCTCTACCACGAGTCCTCCCAGAACAACTACGAACTTGGCTTCATCATCAACGGCCTAAAGGAAGTAAAGGGCTACGACAAGATAAACCAGCCCATTCAGTTGGGGAGCGCCATAATTGTGGATTATCTAATACCCAGTGTGAAGAGCTACTACACCTACGCCGGCTCCCTGACCACACCGAGCTGCGCCGAGGTCGTCACCTGGATCGTGCTGACGGATACATACCCGGTTAGCCAGGAGCAGGTGAGAAAGTTCAAGGAGATCGAGTATAAGAAGGGAAAGCAGCTGCGCAATAACTACCGGGAGTTACAGAGCAGGGGGGACCGAGAGGTGCTCCTGGTCTCAGGGGCACCAAGCCCAGTGAGACCCATATCCCTGATCCTGTCTTTGGTCTTGGTGAAACAGAAATTCATTCTGTAGCAGCTTGCAAAGTTCAAAGTGCATTCATTTTTATATTATGTGAACACTGACCGCTGATGTTAGTAAATAATTTATTTTAAAAATGAATTAAATAAAGAGCAGAACATAGTTCTATCTAAAAATCAAGTTGGACATCCTTGGTCCTACATTATTGAATAATTTACTTTGATTGGTTAACAATTTTTGATGCCTACTTTTAAGCACTTTACTTTTTCAGCGATAGTTCCTAATCACAATATTAGCCTAGTTTTGGGGCATTTTTGATCTTAAACCATTTGAATATTTAACGTGCTAATTTTTGTATTATCAAATCATTGTTTTTTTTTTTTAAATGCATAATGAAACCCAAAAAAATATAAATCTTTTAAGTTAACTAATTCATGAGCAAGTTGCATTTAACAATTTAATAATTTAAGATTTCTCAAAGAATTTAAAATTCTCTGTGGTTAAAATAAGGAATAATACGATATTAATTACAACAGTGTACTAATATTTGGCGTTAAAAATCAAATACTTTATATTATTTTTATTTAATTTTTGGTATAAATGTGACAACCGTGTATCCGGAATATCTTAATAGACGTACTTAATCCCTTTCCTCTACTCGTGTCTTCTTTTCGGAAGCATTTGTCAAATGCTTGGCATGTTCGATCCCCTCAAAGTTTAAAAGCAACCTCTTAACTTGTATTTGCTGTCGATCCTCAATCATTTGTCAATATTTGTTGGTTCGATCTGTGTAAAAACAGTCAGCTTAAAACCCAATTCGATTCACCTGGTTATTAAGACAATCGTGCTCTTCCCGAGGTGTCCCCCAATTAATTTTTGGAATCAATTTTAGGCCAATAATTAAAAATGCATTTATTATGTTTGAAATACTGGGCAGGTTGGTGGATTGGTAGGCCTCGCAGCGGCGTTTATCGCCCCATCAGGTTGGACACGGATTCGGTTTCGGTTTCGGAATGAACTCAGATTCAGCTCATAGAAGCAGACAATGGCCCCCCCGTCCAATGTCAAAATCTCTCATGGTGTGAATTAATAAATTATTAAAAAACTTTTGTTACGCAAATCATAATTTGTGTCCCGCGTCAACATTCACTTTTATGTTTTGGCTAATCTGTGCAGCGAGTGCTTTGCCTTTTTGCAACTCGTTCGATTTGCATAAAATATGCAAAGTGCGGCAATACTCGACGCACATTAATCACCAGGGAGCCCCTTATTCGGTCGGATTCCATTTCAAATTGAATATTATTACTATTTTGTTTTCTTGCTTGATACTTTCATCCTAATGCATTTTGGGTCTATTAATTAATGACAAAGTAATTTCGGTTTCGCATTTCAAGCAGAAATTTATCGTATATTTCTCTGACAGATCTTTGCATCTTTAATGCCCCCACATCAACGAATTATTCAAGTCAAAAGACCAACCAAGATTCAGTTTCATTTCACTGTTTGTTTTTCTTTTTCTTTCTTTTCCGTCACGGCCCACGAAATTGGCGTGAGAAAGTAAGAAACCAGTTTCTTGCTCCGCCGGCGATTCCCCAAAACTTTATGATATTTGCTGCCAACAGATAACAACGATCCGTTAGAAATGTGGGCTAACTTATCATCTTGGCCAGTGCCCTTGGCTTGTTGGCTTTTTGATTTGTGGACAGAATTACCCCTGCTAATGAGATGCAGTCTCTCAAATGCAACGAACTCTTGCAAAATATGTATTTCTTGGGAAAAAATGATTATACTCCGCGGTGGAAATTAATGAATAAAATATTTTATATGCTGAAATGCCTTCGATTTAAAATTTTATATTTTTATTATATTGTAAAAGCTTTAATAACCCCAAAGAACTTATAAATAAAATACAAAGCAAAGAACAACATACAGACATAAAAAAGAAATCAAAAACTTAAAAATATATAATAATTTTCATCAATAAATTAATTTTTTTGTTTATAATATAGGCATGTTTCAAGTACTGATTTTTTATATATGATTATACAAAAAAAGATCAAAGAAATATAGAAAATTTGATATAGGAACCAGAGAAGATTTTTAATGTAGTTGAAACTATTAAAAAATTATCTCTAAATAATAAACGATTTAATAATAGGCACAATTCTTTTTAAAAGGTTTAATAAAAAATAATAACATAAAACACCATAACTAATAGCTATTTTCTATAACATATTTCCTATAGTTAAGAAATAAATTACTTCAAGTGTTAAAAGCCTAAAACAATACATTTTTCACATAGAGGAAATGTGTTGTTTTCGTAGTGAATCATTATATTTCTGGAACAGCGCAGATACATTTTCTATACTGCTTCAAATGTCTTTTCTATCCAAATATTATTTTGCTTTCACCTAACTACTCTTTAAAATGAATTATTCCTAAAACTCTTCTTATATAAAACATTATTATCCGCTTCATTAATATTAACCAACGAATAAGAGCGTAACTTTGGGTGGGTGCCACAAGCAAATCAAACTTCCTCAATCTGAAAGGCCTACAAAATTGGAGAGGAAATCGAGAGCCTTCGTACCACCTTCGTTTTTGATGTAATCCCGGTTACATTCACTCCGCAATAATAGGGCCTCCAATTAGCCATATAAGGCCCTATCTGATCTCATTTCGAATGCATCCATTTTATGCTCTGTGTTATGACAACTAATTTCCGCTGGAAGCTGAGCATGTCCAATTGTCCAGTGGACATCCCCACACTTTCGATTTTAACAGGTGATTTACCTTCACTTCTCTGACCTGTTCCAAGCTCAGAGCGATTCCAAGTCCAAAATACGAGCATCTCGCATCATTTTGGCACATTTAGAGCTGACAATATATCGCCCAATATATCTACGCCCAATCGAATGGACACAAAGACCTAGACCTTGGGCCAGTGCCCATCCAAGACAGATGCGAAATACTCGGTCGCCGAATTTACAATTTTCAATTTCCATTTGATAGCTCAAGTTTCGGACAATAAAACAAGCCACAATGCCACTGAATGGCCAAAGAGACAAAAGTGCATTTGGAGTCGGGTTTGTATTTGTAACCTCGTCGCCTATCTTCGTCATCAATATTTACATATCTCTGTTTATTTGGTGTCATTCATCTCAACTGCAAAAATATCCAAGAAGAAGAGTAACACTTTTGTATTAATTTAAACGAGTTGTTGATTGTTTTCATGGCATCCGTGGCAAATCTGTTTCAACAACTTAATTATATCGAAATTCGCAATGCCTAAGAAATGGCCAAAAAGCATGATTAATGGTGAAATTTACTCAATGCTCTGTGATCAATCCACTTTATTTAATATTTTTTTTTACGAAAATTAATGCGAAATAGAAATGGTTATTAAAGTACAAATTAATATATGTAGTAAAACACGCCTTAATAAAGCCTTTAAATCGATTTTTATCTAAACAGTTTAATAGAACTTTTCCTTAAGCTTTAAATAAATAGTACTTTTATATTCTAACTAAATACATCAACTTTATAATATGTGTATCATGGTTAATGGTCTAATTAATAAAAGATAGAGGATTTACATCATGTTACAATAATAAATTTTCTTAGGAGACACTTTAAACGATTTAATAGTTTATTCATTATTTAATAAATAAATATAAATTGCACTTTACGCTAAATCTAATAAGTAAATAATACCAAAATAATTACTTTTGCCAAATGGTTTATTATATGCGAAATAAATAACTAAAAGTCTTGAGCTGGGAGTTGCTCTAGGCTTTTAATTAAATTTAAGTTTTAGTAGGTAAAAGAAGGTAAAAAAAACAAAATAAATTTTAATTTTTTAATAGTTTTTAAAAACCAGAAATATATAGACCATGTTTGTTTAAAAATTCCCTTTCTGATAGCTTAAGTTAAACCAAAATCCAACATTTTACACTCTTCTGATTTAAGATAATGTTTTTATTGGGCGAATGTTCGAAATAAAACTGCTGTAACCGCGGTAACTTGTTTACAATGATTACAGACCAACTCCCGAATGTGTATCAGTGTCCATTGTTGTGACCACCTCTCGCTCGGCTTTTGTGGAGCTCCCTTGTAAATCCCATACAATACCCACTTGCCACCCAACCAGATGGATGTAAATAGATGTAGATGTGGATGTGACTGTGGATCCGACATCTTCGCCATGCATAACAAATGCTGTTTGTGCTTTATGGCCCACAACTGTTGCAACTTTTGACTGTAGCTTCCGATTATAAACGAGTTTCGGTATAAAAGCACTCAGCTCCGACGAAGCCATCATCACAGCTCCAAGACACACAGACCGAGCGGGAGCATCCGGAGCAGACAGCTAACCAGCAGACAGTGAAACCCACCAAGCGACAGCATGAAGATCTTTGTGGTGCGTTTCCAATGGATTACCTTCTTTTTAGACCCTATAAGATCCATCTCCGTGTCCTGAATGGGATTAGTCCTGTGCCATAGCATACTTTTAGTCTGCGCTCTCTCCAGAACAGAACCGAAGATCTCTGAGGATTATATACATTAGCCGTGCATCTACTGAGGATTATAATGCTTATTTTCCCTTCCAGACGGTTCTAATGGCGGCCACATGCGCCTCCCTCAGCCGGGCGGACATCAGTCTGACCCAGGCGGGCTACAACTACCGCATCCAGCAGCAGCAACTGCAGCAGCAGCCACCTGTGGTGGCTCACCTGTTGAACCAACAGCTTCAGCAGGCTCAGCAGCAGCAGCAGCAGCTGCAGTCCTCGCATCCCGTCCTGCCTCCTCTACCACTGCCCTACCTCCCACCCAGCGGCCAGTACCACCACCAGCAGGCGGCACAGCCTGTGGCCCGTCCCACTACCGGATCCTTCCCCATGCCCACTGGTTTCCCCGTCAACTTCCAGACCGCTCCCATCCAGCAGCAGAGGCGGGCCCGTCCCCGGGTCAGGATTCCCAAGCGCCCGATTGTGACCAAGAACTTCTTCATCCACTCGGCGCCCGAGGAGTCCGAGGATGAGGTGCAGGATGAGCTCAACCAGCTGGCCCAGCAGCCGCGCAACCACTACAATGTGCTGTTTGTGAAGACCCCGGCGCAGACCAACCGTGCGGCGGCTCTGAATCTCGCCAAGAGCCTCAAGCAGGAGAAGACCGTGGTCTATGTGCTGGCCAAGAAAACCTCGGCCGCCGATCTGCAGGATGCGATCGCTGAGGCGCCGCAGCACATCAACAAGCCGGAGGTCTTCTTCATCAAGTATCGCACTCCCGAGGAGGCCCTCAATGCCCAGCGGCAGATCCAGTCTCAGTACGACACTTTGGGAGGGAGCTCCACCATCACTGACGAGGGTGTGGCTCCCATTACCTCGGTGGTGGGATCCCTGGACCCTCAGGAGGAGGACGAGGAGGAGCAGACCCAGCAGCAGCAGCAGCCGTCCGAGGGACACTTTGTGGAGAACGGTGCCGGCAACGGCAGCGGTGGTCCCATCGGCAATCATTATCTGCCCGCGAACCAGTTCTAAGTATTCTTCATTGCCCGCCACATCCAGGATCTAGTTAGTTAGCTGTCATCGATCCAAGGATACCCATAGAGGAAATCGCCTAAGTTTTAAGTGTAAATGTTTCCACATTGCGTATTACAAAAAATTTAAAAAAAGTAAAAAACAAGAGGTTTTTATATATAGTTCTCATTTTTTTTGTGGAAATTATTGGGGAAAACTCGATGGAGTTAGCAGGGGAAACTTATTAGAAAAGTAATATTAATCCAAAGAAAAAATCATTAACTATGGAAGATTTTAAATCTTTAGTTAAGTAAAGCTTAAAGATCTTATAATGAGCAAGATGCGTAACGCACAGAGAGCCTTTGCTCTTTCGGACTTTTTAACAACATTTTTTTAGAGATTATGTAGACAGCTCTCAGTGCCTTATGCATCTTAAATGTTATTAAGCCCTTAGTAACTTCAAACTTAGTTTGAAGAATCTGTATCCTTTCCTTTTATATTTTCCTCTAGATTTTCATCAAGGCTATCCGTCTTGGATAAACTAAGGTGAGTCCTTATAAAGTCGTGATAATAAGCTATGGAAGCATGAGCATCTGAAAGAAACAGAACACACAAATAAATATTCGTTAATCTCAAAACGTTTTCAGCTAAATCTCACCTGGATATCCCTTGGCACAGGGCATGCCCCAGTTGACCAAAGCCACCAGCTTGCCATTGTGCACGAGAGGACCACCGGAATCCCCGTGGCATGCACCACGCCCCTTGTCATTGAAGGTGCACACATGACCAATATCCACCCGGGAGCTATTGTCGTGGGCGGCGCGACACTGCTCAAAGGGCACATAGGTAACCTCCAGACTCTGCAGACGCGAGGGAACCTCTCCACCCAACGAGAGCGTCCCCCAGCCGGTGAGGAGTAGGCGGGAGCCAGGCACCAGGGCCTCGTGATCCAACTCCACTGGCTGGGTGGCATTGTCGAACACTATCGACTCGTTCAGATGCAGCAGGGCTATGTCATTGCGATACTTCCGCGGCGCATAGTCCGAGTGCTCCACGATCTGGTCTGGGTAGTAGTATCTCGAGGCATTCTGCTGCAGATCCTGGGTTCCCGTAAGGACTCGAAACGCCGCCGCCTGCTTACCTCGCGTGCAGTGCGCCGCTGTGATGATCCAGCGCTCGTCAATAATCGCTCCGCCGCACGAGTGAAGGCCACTTCCTGCTCCCTGGAGCGATATCTGGTAGGGAGCCACGCCTTCGGCGGCATCCTCGCCGCCCACTATCCGATTGATGGTGAACTGCGGCGGATACAGGATTTGACTGGAGGCATAGACGCTGTGCAGGATCAGTGGCAGCAGGACGGACAACATAATGACGGCTATTTACTCATCCAACTGAGGCTTACTTTCCTCCTCAACTACTACTTATAGGTGGTATAGGTCTGGTAATTAGTAATTCCATCACGTTCTTAAAGCTTTGATTATATTTTAGACACCCCACTAGGCTAGAGGAAAACCCTCACCCTTTTTGGTAGATAGAAGCCACTTGGTATTGAGAGCACAAGGTTAGGCGCTGATAAGTTTGTTTGTTTACTTAGAAAATAAATAAAATTTATTTACATAACATTAACTTTAAATCAATTGATTAAATGGGTTGGTTCCTAAATATTAAATAGGATTAAATACCCCTCGATGTCTAGACGCTTTTTATTGGTAGTATGAGGTTTTATATAGTCAAGACCTTTGAACATTAAATTGAAAAGACGGGAAAATATTCAAAGTAAAAAAGGGATAGTTAATCGAAAAGAAAGTCGATACCATATAAAAGTTGAATATCGATAAAATCAAATATCGATACATCATGCTGGTTTTCTGCTATCACTAATTTACAATTCAATCTCATAAGGTTTTTAATGTTTAAAACTTCCTGGAACTCTTATGAAACTTTTTACAATTACTTTTCAGATGTATTGTTTTTGTAAATATAAATATATATAAACATGTATTCCCGAGAACCAACTAGAAGTAATATTACCCCTTTCATAGGCTTTTTACTTCACTTATCTAATTTCCAAAATATTAAGTAATTCGATTAGCGATAACTAATACTTCCTGATGTCATACTTCATCGGAACTTGTTTGTTTATGGACTACTTCGCACCTGAGTCATTTCTAGGAACTCGATCATGATGGATCGCAACAATGACTGACAGCAAATAGTTATCAGAATAGCTTCAAGAGGGGGATTTCTCGCAAATAGTCTAGAAAAGATTGAAGGCTCCCTCTTAGGCTCCCTTCTAAAATTAGACTCATTTTGCAGGTGAACGAAAAACAAGACATAAAACGGGGTTTATCTAAAACTGAAGCGCTATTGCACCTTTTTATTTGTTCATAAATGCGTGTATATGATATCTGAGTGATAAAATTTACTGGCTAATTTGATCATTTGGCCATAGTCCATAAATAAATGCCATTTTTGGTGGCTACTTTTGTTCGTTGTGGCTTTTGCACCCCCTCAGGTGTTACTTAGCAGGCAGTTCCCGCATCCGTCATCATCTCTGCAATCCAGTCGGCGTAGTAGGCCACCGATCCGAAGACATCGGGATAGCCAATGGCACAGGCCTCGCCCCAGTTGACAACACCGACCAGGGTCTGGTTCTCGTCCACCAGCGGGCCACCGGAGTCGCCGTGACAGGATCCCTGTCCCTCCTGGGTGAAGGTGCACACATGACCCTCGCTCAGCCAGTTGACGTTGCGCACGCGGGACTCACAGCTCGAGTGATCGATGTACTTCAGGTCGATCTTCTGCAGCTGGGTGGCATAGCGACCCCAGGTCTTGGTGCTGCCCCAGCCGGTGAGGGTGAGCTTGTCCCCGACCTTGGGCAGGCTGCCCTTGGGGGCCAACTTAATGGGCTGCGTGAGGGCATCGTAGACAATCGGCTTGGCGGTGTGAATCAAAGCAATGTCGTTGTGATACGCCGGCTTGTCGTGGCCACAATGGATCTTGGCTCCATCCACCAGATACTCCGCTCCAGGCTTGGTATAGTCCAGCGTTCCAGTTATGATCTTCAGGTACTGAATGGGCCACTCCAGGCAGTGGGCAGCGGTGAGGACATAGTGAGGAGCGATGATACTGCCGCCGCACACATGCTCGCCAAAGGTGCTCATGATGGACACCTGGTAGGGAGCAAAGCCAGTGGTGGCATTGGTGCCACCAATAACCCGGGTCTCCGGCTTCACATGGCCCAGATGGTGATTCAGCTGGGGGATGCGCTTCACGGGCAGACGGCGGGCCGAACATTGCGATGACAGGATCACCAGGACACAGGTCAGTAGAAGCCACTTCATTTTGAGTTTGATTTGATTTTGAAAAATTATTATACACTTCTTATTAAAAATTTCCCTCAGTGCTGTGCTGTCTCCAACTTCCGTAAGCGGTTTGTCCACTTTTTGGGTCTGGATTTGCTTTTATAGTCGAGGATCGGGTTCTATGCGAATTTCCTTATCACGCCGAGAGTTTCTTTCGAATACGGCGCTGGCGATAAGCGGGCCAGTTCGAGGGAAGCTATGATAATGACAATTACCATAGCCACTAATGCCTGGCACGACTGCTGATAAAGGGGAATTCTACGAGCCATTTGGACTGCGAATGATCTAAGACAACCAGCTAGCACACGACTGGCACACATTACTCATACGCAATGTGGGAGGACTTTGCTCGCAGCAGGAGATCTTCAGACGTTGTCGTTCGATAGGGCAGCAATCATAATGGAAGTTTACTTCAAACTCAATCGGAATAATTGCGAAAACCTCTACTACTGGGAGATATGGAACAAGGCATACCCTTGAGCATACTATTTGCGCACTTATTTCTGTGGGAAACCTATGGTAAACAAAATGTTTTAGATAAAAAACACGGAAGTGTTTGCCGCAAATATATATAAATAAAACGATAAAGCCAAAGTCACATTTATAGGGGTGAGCTTCTGCTACTCAGACATTTGTTAAATAAAAATAAGACTACTTCTAGCAGAGGGTATTATTTTGGAACCCAGCAACAAAATACCCACACCCACCTGATATTTATGATGGCAATTTTATAACCATTTTTGACAATTCACTTATCACTCGCAATTACAACAAAAGCTAGACGTCTGGCCTGGGGATTATCAAGATTTTCAATTAATCAATTCAATTACTTTCCATTTACTGTCTAAATAAAGGCCTTTGGACTTTGGCATAAATTTGGAGGAGTGTGTGACAGAAGATCTTACTCTTTAGGCCAAAGACTGACAACAAAATTTCACGTGATTTTATTGCTTAAGAAATGGCACATCCATTGATTGTGGACTTGATCCAGCTGTCGTAGAAGCTCAGCCGAGCAAAGACATCGGGAAAGCCATAGCCGCAGGGCACACCCCAGTTGCCCACACCCACCAGTCGCCCCTTGCTGTCCACCAGGGCTCCGCCAGCATCGCCGTGGCAGGCTCCGGCTCCCACTCGACCCACAGCGCACAGATGGCCCACGTCCAGGTCCCCGGTGCCGCCATAGGTGGCATTGCACTTAGCCGTCGGCACATAACTCAAATCCAGTTGACGCAGTTGCCAGGCATAGTCCGATCCAATCTCGGTGCTGCCCCAGCCGTACATGGTTAGGGTTTCGCCCTCGACCAGATCCTCCAGCTCCGCGGTGGTTATGTTCTGGGTCACTTCGTCGTAGTCAAAGAAAGCATGGGTCTTGATGAGGGCAATGTCGTTGTGGTACAGCGGCTTGTCGAAGTTGCAGTGTGGAACCACCTGCTCCACGGAGTACTCCCAGCCGGCATCACCCCAGTCGTTGTACGTGGTGGTCACAACCTTGATGTTGTTCGTCCTCAAACCCGACACGCAGCTAGCGGCGGTGACTACCCACTGATCGGCGATGATGGCGCCACCGCAGACATGGTTACTGGAAAAATCGGAAAGGGTTCACTAATAGGGAAGCTATATATAGTATATAGTATAATTTGTATATCCTCGCAGGTTATTATTATTAGTCATAGGCCTACAATAAAGTGAAAGAGTCGTTTTCGACCCTATAAATCATATATATTCTTGATCAATGTTAGTAGTCGAGTCGATCTAGCCATGTTTGGACAAAAAAAAAAAAACAAGAAAGGAAGCTAACTTCGGCACGGTGAAGTTTGTATACCCTTGCAGATTTCAATTGCATTAATTATAATCGAACCCTATCTAATTTAAAATGAATTACTTTCATATTAATTTTATTTTTATAGTCTTACATTTTTTTACTGTTTTACATGTAAAGTAAAATGTAATTTTCCTTCACATTTACCGATCGTTTGTATGGCAGCTACATGATATAGTCGTCTGATTTTAATGAAGTTAAAAACAAAATTCTGAAATAATATAAAATGCTTGGCTCTCAAAGTAGAAAAAATTATGTTGAAAACTGACAAAGTTATAATTTTTTTCTGAAAATTTCACGACCGTTTCTATGGCAGCTAATTTATATAGTAGTCAGATTTTTATAAAATTAAATCTGATAAACTGAAATAATTTATAAAGCTCGTAACCGAGAGTTGATTAAGATGAATTTAAGTTATTCTTTTTTTTTTTCTACAAATTTACGGATTGTTTGTATTGGCAGCTATATGATATAATTGTCTGATCTATCCCGTTTCGACTTATGTACAAGTGACAGTATATTAAAGACTATCTGCAAAAATTAGGGACCAGTTTGCGTAGAAACGGACAGACAGACGGACATGACCAGATCGACTCGGCTGTTGATGCTGATCAAAAATATATATACTTTATAGGGTCGAAGACGATTTCTTCACTGCGTTGCAAACTTCTGACTTAAATTATGGCAAGGCCATAAAAAGAATTGTATAAGGGTTTACATCGTGACAATTGTCAAAAAGTTACAAAATATTTTAATTTTTTTAATTTTAAATTTACAATGCTGATTTGTAACCTAATAAAAACTAGCAGAGAAAAGCTTAAATCAAATTATTGAATTTTTTGCTGAGTTATAATCGTTGTCTCTTAATTCTTTTTAGAGTATCCTTTGGAATAAATCCTGTCTTTAGGCATTTAAAATCTCTTACCCGTAGGCATTCTGCAATGAAATTTGGTAGGGAGCTGCAGACACATCGGACACTTCTCCTCCGATAATACGAGAGCTGAATTTATTCGCGGAGCCTGCGGCTTGCCTCACTCCCGCAGGTAAGGCCCGACGCCGGAAACTGGCCTCCGAGAAGGACACCGCCAGCAGGAGGAGGGCAAGGACGAGCAGAGAGACCGCTCGGATTTGGCAAGACATGTTGGACGAGCTGTTGAAGTTGGACTAATTGGAAAGGAGTGCAAGCTGGAAATCAGCTAACCTCCGATATACGATATTGGGCATACGATATAAGATAACTGGCGTGATATTAATGAGCTGCCCATAAAAAAATTTGTGCAATCTCAATCATGGTCAGCCAAAGCGAAAAAACCAAGAACTCTCCCCTCCTAAAAATCTAATAACTTTTAATAAATCGACCATAGAAATTATGAGTGATAAGTACACTAAGGAAAAATAGTTCTTTTATCAGCAATAAACTGAGATCTGAAGTTATTAATCTGGAGGAACTTAAACAAAATTCGTTGCCTTGAGCAATAGTTAGAAATTAAGTTTGTTTAGTTATTGATACAATAAGTTCCTGCATATTTTATACAGAATATAAATGTTAATATTATAAACACAAATGTGTTTTGACTGGTAACTTGTTGAAAAGCTGAAATTTTGGATTGAGTTGCGTTATAATTCTCAAGTGTGACTTTACGTTGAACGTTAACAATTTTTACAATGCGGGAAACTCGTATCCCCTGATGCTTGTTCTTAACGTAATACTTGTTTGCTTTTAATAGTAGTAGTAGTAGTAGTATAAGAAGTTTGCATTAATACCTTTTTCAAACATTAATTAATATAAAAAAAGTATAGGTATAAATTTATATATTAATTGATAAGGTATCATTATTTGCAAACTACAATAAAATGCTATATATAATAATATAATATAATTAAACACCTAAAACATAATGGATACTCTGTAATGTTGAAAAAATGTTCACGATATTCCAGATAAGAATTTATAACAAAAATATTGAAGTATTTTAATCTCTGATAACAGATCTCTAAATTACGACTTATGACAACCCCACAAAATGAATTAATATAGTTTTCTATAATCTATCCGTTAAATGCAAAAATATTCTCAAAATAAAACCCCAAACTATGTTTACAACAATATTTAATATTCTTTTAAGATGTACAATTAGGAAATTAATCATTTCCATGCTGAATTGCACAAATTCACATTTTCCCTCAGTGCGCCGATAAGAGGTGGCCAATGTCTAGCCGCTGGAACAGCCGTTCATGGTGGTGCGGATCCAATCGTGATAGAAGGAAACTCGGGCATACACATCCTACGGAAATAAATGGCCATAAATGAGATTACAATGCGATAGGAAGGAATACATGGATGCAGACTACTCACCGGGTGACCGCGACCGCAGGGCACACCCCAATTGCCGAGTCCGACCAGGCGCTGCTGGCTATCGATGAGCGGTCCGCCGGTGTCGCCATGACAGGCTCCCTTGCCCGCCTCCATCTGGACGCAGACATGTCCTAGGTCCACGTCCTCGGTGTCGCCCAGCAGCTTAATGCACTCGTCCACCGGCACATAAACGCCCGAAGACTCCCTCAGATACTGCTCGTAGGTGCCCATGGCTTCGGGACTGCCCCAGCCGGCAAAGGACAGCGTCTCGCCCACCGTCAGCTCATCGATATCCGCCAGGGTGATGTTTTGGGTCACTTCGTCGTAGACAATGTCCTCGGACAAGTGCAGCAGAGCGATATCGTTGTGGTACAGCGGCTTGTCGAAGTTGCAGTGCACATGGATCTGGTCCACCTGGTAGTAGCTGGCGGTTAAACTCCACCAGTTGTTGGTTCCTGTGACAACTATCAGGTTGCGAGCCCTCAAACCTGACACACAACTGGCGGCAGTGAGCACCCAGCGTTTGTCGATAATGCTGCAACCACACAGATGATAGGAGTACACGTTCTGGATGGACCCAATCCAGGGCCAGCTGCCCTCGGAGGCTGTGTTGCCGCCAGCGATGCGTCCCTGAGGCTGGCTAGTGGCCTCCTCCTGTCTAGAGCGATGCCTGTTGACATTTGCTATGCCCGGCAGAGGCTCTCCTCGCTGCCTCATCGCCTCCGAGGGAGCACTCTGAAGGGTCAAGAGAAGTGCCAACAGCAGCAGCAGCTGCCCCGGAAATTTCCACCAAGTTCTCATGGCTGTGGCGTGGAATCGAAACTAAAACTCCCCGAGCGGCCCACCTTAAAATTACACCTCCTCATTCATCAGATCTTATCGCTACCTGTTCAGGCTTTGGATAGCAAGCTATTTATGGGGTCTGGATGAAGGCGATAAGTGGCATTCATACCCGGAGTGGGTCTCCGGCATTGTGAGCTAGTTGCTCCGACGGCTCGGTGCATTTATAGAGCGCCGAGATTTGCCGTGACCAGTCCAGTTTACGGTCAAGCAGCTCCAATTGAACGTTCCGCCGATACCGATTGGGTTTTATCCTTAAAGCCGTAAAGATACCTGGCCCGGGGGCCATAAAGATTCGGTGGTCAGCAGAAAAAACCCGAGTGGGCAAAGCCCCGGACAGCGATAAAATGGGTTTATATGGTGATTCCATATAAAAACGCCCAGTTGGGTCATACAATTTTCCATTGCTGGTCATTAATTCGCGCGGCTCTGTCCCCCGTTACCGTTACCGTCACCGAGTCCAAGTTCAAGTCGAAGTCTGTGTCATGGCTCGTGTCCGTCTCCACTGGAATCTGTCTCTGGTGTTTGGGCTGCTTCTGCTGGCCACTACCATTGACGTCACGCGGGGCAAGCGACTGGAGGAGCAACTGAATCGACGGGATCGTAAAATTCAAAAGTATGACAACCGCATTGTGGGCGGCCAGGAGGCAGCGGATGGCGTGGCACCCTATCAGGTGTCCATTCAGACCACCTGGGGAACGCACATCTGCGGCGGTGTCATCCTCGACGAACAGTGGATACTCACCGCAGGCCACTGTGCCCTTGATTATGGCATCGCGGATCTCCGGATTATAGTAGGAACCAATGATCGCCTTAATCCCGGCCAGACTCTGTTTCCCGACGAGGCTTTGGTCCACTGTCTGTACGACGTTCCTTATATGTACAACAATGACATCGGTTTGATCCATGTCAACGAGTCCATCATCTTCAATGATCGCGTGCAAATCGTAGAGCTGAGTTCGGAGCAGCCGCCGGTGGGCGCTACGGCCACTTTGACGGGCTGGGGTGCTCCGGAAATCAGCTTTCCCACGGTGCAGTTCCTGCAGACCCTCAACTTGACCATCATCGATCACGAGGAGTGCCGGAAGGCATGGGATTACCACACTGGCATCGACATCGGACACATCTGCACCTTTACGAAGGCGGGCGAGGGCTCATGCTCCGGCGACTCGGGTGGACCCCTCATGTGGCAGGGCAAGCTGGTGGGTCTGGTCAACTGGGGACGACCCTGCGGCGTGGGCATGCCAGATATGTAAGTTAATATTCTTTACTGTTAAGAGTCTCTTAATAAGATATATCCCTTCCCTTTAAGGTTCGCCAATACAGTGTACTATCAGGATTGGATCCGCAGGACTCGTTCGGGCTGCAAGAATCGGGTCACGTAAAGGAGATCATAAGAGATCGAATGTCAAAATATTGCTGACCCTGCTGGGGCATGAATATGCGAAATAAATATTTATTATTGGCTGAAAAGGAAAAACAAACATATTGATAACATAGACGGACAAGGCGAAGGCCCAGGCCTGTGGTCATTAGCTGGGCAATCTAGGCTTTTATGGATCTGTTTACTAACGTCTTATGAAACCAGATAATAAGTACAATGTTTGCTAGGGCCGTTAAAGCTTAAAACGGGAAATGCTTCAGACAGGCGTACATACTCTAGGAAATTTTGAAAATATTTTAATTTACTTTTTTAATAAAGAAAAAAGCTTTATATGGATTTAAGAGCTTTAGAATGGGAGGGGTTATTATAGTTGTTAAAGTCTACTCAGGTGTATTTTCTGTTGTGTGTTTTGTTGAGTTCAATAAATCGTTTTATTTATCAGTCGTTTAATAGTTGCCTTTGCAAGAAAAATTGGATCACGTATGGGTTCTATTTTTCTATATTTGTTGTAAACACTATTGATCAGTGATCAGACATACAAGGATTTATAAATTTTAATAAAATTAAATAAAATTAAATAATATAATGCTTTATAATAAATATGACATAAATGGCATTGCTTTTTTTATATTTTAGCTTCTTTCCGGTACAGATTCATAGTTTAGTGATTAAAAAATGTTAAAGAATAAATAGTATTATATTTTTTCTATTTGTACTTAATTTTTAAATACTTATACAGAATCGTATATATATAAAGTACTGATGGTAATGTTTTTAGTTTTTGTCGCCTTGAATTAATTTTAAATAATATGATATAGGTAATTCTTGAAGGCGCGATACTACTTTTCTGGTTTTTTTGGAAGAATATCTAGTGTTAATGTCCAGCGGAGGACCCCTGCCCCTTTTCTCCTCACGGCTAGTAATTGCCTCCGTCACAAATCAGTCATAATCAGAGTACGTCTATATCATTTTATGGCCTGCCCAGACTTTATGGCATAGATACAACTTGCGGGAACATCGAATCCGATTTACGATAAAACTCTACGCCGCTTACGATATTGAAGCGTTTTTTGGCGAGTATAAAAGCAAAATCACGACCCATATGCAGGCTTAATTGGCCTAAAAACGTTCCGAATCAAGCACTTTCCGACCCACCATGTTGCGTCGCGCTCTGTCTGCGACTCTGGTCCTTGTGATCCTACTGACCTGGTGCAGCCATCCCAGCACTGCCATTCGCCAGGCTCAGCTCAGCGAGCAGCAGCTGGCGAAGATCGCTGAGGCGGGTGGAATTACCTACCAGAATCGCGTGATCAGCGGCGAGGATGCAGCACTGGGCGAGGCCAAGTACCAGATCTCGCTGCAGGGCATGTACGGCGGCCATATGTGCGGCGGGGCCATCGTTGGCGAGCGCTTCGTCCTGACAGCAGCGCACTGCGTCTATGGCTACAATCCTCCTTACCTGCGAGTGGCCACGGGAACGGTGCGATGGGCGAATCCGGATGCTCTGTACTTCGTGGAGGAGTACTGGGTCCACTGCAATTACAACAGTCCCGACTACCACAACGACATTGCCCTGATCAAGCTGAACGACACCATCAAGTTCAACGAGTACACGGAAGCGGCTAAGCTGCCAACGGAACCACTGAAAAATGGAACGGAGCTCCTGCTTACCGGCTGGGGATCCACAGAGCTCTGGGGCGATACTCCCGACGTCCTGCAGAAGGCCTCTCTCACGTATGTGGAATACACAAAGTGCCAGGAGCTATTGAACAATGATCCCTTCAACGGACCTTGCCACGTCTGCACCCTGACGACGGGTGGACAGGGCGCCTGTCACGGCGACTCCGGCGGTCCGCTGACCCAGAATGGAATTCTCTACGGCCTGGTCAACTGGGGTTATCCGTGCGCCACCGGCGTTCCGGACAGCCATGCCTCCACATATTACTACGCGGACTGGATCAGGCGCATGATGTCGGAGACCTGCAGCGGCAACTGCCACTGCTATGCCAGCAACTATCCGTGAAGAGTAAGTTTGCAGTGGTGGTAACTCCAGGTTACTCTACAAGGTTAGGTAAACGATAACGATTTTGCTAAATTTCTCGGAATAAGGATAAATATAAAGAAAAAACCTACATGTGACATGTTTAAAAGTTTAATAGAGAATAAAGGTTTTTCGTTGAAGATATATGTCGTATTCAATACATAAAACTTATCAGTTCTATTAATTGAGGATTTATCAGCAATTTATCCACAATGTAGGCAAAATATATTTGTCTTTAAATTGAAAATCAGACTATACATATTTTCAACATAAAATACATATTTTATTCTTTTTAAAATTTGATTAGTTAACTTTCTATATTTGATTAGATAACTTTTTATATTTTTCATATTTTGATAACATTACAGGGAATTATAATTTTAGTCAGCTTGCAAATCTATGAAGAAGCCATTTATGATACGATAAACTATATATATAACAAAAGCAGAATCAATATCGCCCTCTTCGACAGGCAATAAATGTTCGACAAATTTGTTTGAAATTTTTATGTGTTATGTATGAAAATTTGCTAACAATACATATATATATTGCAAATTAAAACACAAATGGTTTCAAGATTGAAATTAAAGCATTTTCAGCTTAGGTATGACCTATCTCTTGCAAGGGTATACAACCTTTGGCTTTCCAAAGTTAGATTTCTTTCTTGTTTTGTTAATTATGTAATAGCTTGCATTGAATATTATAATATTTATTAATATAGGTTTTTGGATATTTGGAAACGTCGTGGTAAAAAGAAAGACAACCACTTTAAACAAAAATATCTTAAAGACTCCATAAAATAATACAATAATTTGTATAAGTACACATCCATTTAATTTATTGGCAACATTTAAGGCATGTAATTATTGCAATTAACCCATTAACCAACTGCTCTAGTAGTAGCACCTGTCGTTGCCGCTAATCTTGCTGCGAATCCAGTCCAGGTAGTAGTACACATTGGCCTGGACATCGGGAAAGCCCACTCCGCAGGGTCGTCCCCAGTTGACCACGCCCACCAGCCGACCATTGCTGACCAGCGGACCGCCGGAGTCGCCGTGACAGGAGCCCTCGCCCTCCTGGGAGAAGGTGCAGATGTGGCCCACGCCCATGCTGCTGGTCTGGTTGAAGATATCGTAGCACTCGTCCAGGGGCACAAAGCCCAGGATCAGCTTCTGCAGGTTCTCCATGGAGCTGCCATACGGTTCCTGAGAGCCCCAGCCCGTGAGCACGATCTCGTCGCCGGGACGGACGGGGCGGATGGGAAGATCAATGGGCTGCGTCAGCTCGTTGAAGGTGATGTTCTGGGTGAGCTTCACCAAGGCGATGTCGTTGTGCATGTAGGGCTGGTCGTACATGCAGTGCATGTGGATTTCGGCGGTATAGTATACGGCTCCCGGCTCGGCCCACTTATTGGTCCCGGTGACCACATTGACCAGGGCGGGAGTGAAGGTCTCCACGCAGTGGCCAGCGGTTATGATCCATTGTTCGTTGAGGATGGCCCCACCACAGTTGTGGACACCCACTATGGGCTGCAGGGAGACCTGGTAGGGAGCAAATCCTATCTCGGCATCCTGACCACCCTTGATCCTGCCCGTTAGACCCGTCGGATGGGGTCCAACCAGACGCTTGGCCTGACCGGAATTCGGGGACTGATGGAGCAGGAGGAGTAAGACGCTAAGTTGGAACAGCTGCATCTCGAGGGTTTTGGCCACGTACTGAACACCAAAAGCCACTTTCATCGCTATCAAAACTTTATTAATGAGTCTCAATGGGTCTTATCGAGGGCTACAGTTTATCGTGGCCTTATAAACTGGCCAATTTTATGAACAACGATAGCCCCAACGGAATACGGAACTCCTAGACCTGGCTGGTGCTGAAGCCTCCGCATTTTGCATTGCCACTCATGATGTTGCGCATCCAATCGACATAGAACAAGATGCTGGCATGGACGTCCTGTAATTTATAGAAAGGAAATTGGAAACCTTTTTATTCAGAGAAAAGATTTTAAAGGTATTGCATTTTAAATACATATTTAGGTAGTAATTATTGGACTTATGGATACTACGATATGGTATCGTTTACCATTATCAGCAATGTTTTATAAGCAATGAGTTGGTTTTTCCACCTTATCAATCTTTGAGTTATAAATGATACCAAAATTAGGTATTTACTCATATTTTGGGGGAGTTATGTAAATAACAATTTCGGACTAGGGTTTATTAAATGAACTGTGGAACAGCACAACCCAGTAACAATTTATCGAACAGATAAACCGCCAGTTAACAAATTTAATAAAATGGAATGGAGTCAATGGAAGCTGTAAAGTTTAAGAAAAGATTTGTTGAGGAGTCAAATTATTATTAATGACCGGTATAACTTGTCGTATATATAAATTGTCGTTAACTTTTTCAAACAGTTCATAAACTATCACCGTAACTCGAAACAGTGAAATCGAAAATTTATAAAGAAGATTTTTTAGTAAGCTTTTATACAAAGAAATGATTTGTTTCACTGTTTTCTGAATATAGTACCTTGGAGAAATATTACCTGAACTAGGCATTGAGAAACCGAAGATATTTCAGATTAGTAATTTTTAGAAGATAGATATTTAAGAAACAAAAGAGTTTTTAAGAAGTTTAAACATTACTGAGGGCAAGCTTAACTAACCGTTTACTTTAACCGACAGTTAAGCAAGTAATACTCTAACTCGACATTGAAAAGCAGACGCCAAGAAATTTAAAGATTTTAAAAGGATAACAAACTTTTCCCTTTAAGATCACTTTTAAGCTAATGTTAAACCAACTCACCGGCACTCCAGTGGCACAGGGCCACCCCCAGTTGACCAGGCCAACGAGGTAGCCATTGCTGACCAGCGGTCCGCCCGAGTCGCCATGACAGGCGCCCTCGCCCTGCCGCGAGAATGTGCAGATGTGGCCAACATCGCAGTCGGGATCGTTGCCCAGTAGCCCCAGGCACTCGAGGTGAGGCACATAGCGGAGATACACCACCTGCAGATCGATGGGAGCTATGCCCCAAAGGACTGTGGAGCCCCAGCCGGTGAGTATGACCTCGTCGCCCGGCTGCATGGGCACCTTGGCCGTGGGAATGGGCTGGGTGCGTTCGTTCCACACAATCGGCTCCTTTAGGTGCAGCAGTGCAATGTCATTATGCATCTCGGGATTGTCGTAGTTGCAGTGGATATGTATTGCCTGGAGGAAGTACCTGCCGTCGGGTTTATTGTACACAGAAAAAACAAACCGACCCAAGAACGGGTGTTCTTGATTTTGTTTCCATTTAACTCAGTGAGAGAGAGGGAGATAGACTGATATTTTGATTGTAACAAAAATCTATATCTGTCTTCCTCTCTCTCACTAAGGCAAATGGAAACGAAATCAAGAACACACGTTCTTGGGTCGGGTTTTTTTTTCTGTGTACTGATTGGTGCCAGTGACCACCACCAGGAACTCGATGTTGGCATTGGCCACGCAATGGGCGGCTGTGAGGACCCACTGTTCGGCGATGATGGCACCGCCGCAGGAGTGGGCACCAGAGAGTCCCTGCAGGGATATCTGATAGGAAGCGAAACCCTCCGGTGCCGCTAAACCACCAATGATTCGCTGATCCTTGAAGATCCCAGCTACTGTGGCGTTTCCCTTGACACGAATGGCCCAGCCGCAGGAGCAAATCCCTCCGACCGATAGCAGAAAAAGAAGCAAGGCCACTGGCGACATCTTGGTTCTATGCCCGGGAACCTAATGAAGTGCTCGACTGCTTTCTTGACCATTTATCGGAATCAGATAAAAATCAGATTATGGAGCGCGATTCGAGTGAACCTTTGGCCATTCGCACCATTCGGCTTTACGACGCCAATGAATCAATCGTTCAATCAAAACAGCCGAGGGTGAAACCAGACTAGTTCAGTCAGTGCTTGCATTCCCGCCATGGCGTTCCACTCGCGCTTCCTTCTGATTTCGGGCACGTTCCTCCTTCTCCTCCTCCATTGTGGAGGCCTCCTGGCCCAGGAACACTTCATTGTCGGAGGTCAGAATGCCGCCGAGGGTGATGCCCCGTATCAGGTGTCGCTGCAAACCCCCTCGGGCAGTCATTTGTGTGGCGGAACCATCGTAGCAGATCGCTGGATCCTCACCGCCGGTCACTGTGTCAGAGGCTATCCCGCCAGCCGGCTTCAGGTGGCCACAGGAACTCTTCGCTACGCGGAGCCGGGTGCTGTGTACTATCCGGATGCCATCTATCTGCACTGCAATTATGACACTCCCAAGTACCAGAATGACATTGGGTTGCTGCACCTGAACGAGACCCTCGTCTTTAATGCCCTAACCCGGGCAGTGCGTCTGCCGACATCCCCCTTTCCGCAGGGATCCTCGGAACTGGTGTTCACCGGCTGGGGCGCCCAGTCGGCGGCTGGCAGTCTGCCCGCGCAGCTGCAGCGTGTCCAGCAGCAGCATCTTGGCCGCCAGGTGTGCGCATCCCTACTGTCTGCCTACGAAGATCTGGAGCTGGCTCCCGGCCACCTTTGCGCCTATCGACAGGCCAACATTGGCGCCTGTCACGGCGACTCCGGCGGTCCGCTGGTCCACAACGGCACCCTGGTGGGCGTCCTCAACTTCTTTGTGCCGTGTGCCCAGGGCGTGCCGGATCTATTTATGGATGTCATGTACTACCGCGATTGGATGCGACAAACGATGAGTGGCAATGGCAAGTGTGCTCAGGTCAATCAGCAGACAATAATTGGATAAATAAATATTGTTCGAAACACTCAAAAGAAAATCTTTGTTGCTTAAGCAGGAGGAATAGTATTCAAGAGTACGTATTTTTAGTATTTAAAAGCGTATTAATTTTTAGGAGCCACAAGTTTTTTCCTAGTTGCCTAGTTGCTTTTATTACTTAAAGATAAATGCATTTTTACTACAAAAAAATAACTGGTTTGTTTATTTTTTTACAAATAAAATAAACAAATAAATTAAAAGCTAGTGTAACCGTTTCTCACTTGTATTTAATATTATTTATATTATATTTAGTTTTATTGACTTTTTAGAAAAGTATTTCTTTTTTAATCTACTGTATTTCTTAGTTATCATTAAGCTTAGACTAAAGTAAAACATTATAATCTAAAAGATTGAACTTTAATTAATTAAACCAAAAATATTGTGTCATAAACCCATAAAGAGCTTATTACATTTTCCTTTTATACTATTAAAAAAATGGTAAAAAGGCGTATTTTCTTATCAAACATTTTTACCCCGTTTTAACTCGAACTAAGTATTTGGAAATTATAAGAGTTTACTAGTGAATAATAAGGTATATTTCAGTGGCAAATCTGCAAAAGCAAAAATGTAAGTTTTTCTATAAAATGAAACTTAATTCTTACCTGAAATTTATGGCAATATACTGCAGAATTTATTTAAATATTTTAAACATATAGATTTTGACATAATTAAGTCGTCTACATTTTTGAAATGCCACAGGAATTTAAGAATGTTTACGATTTTATCTATTTATTTATTTACAATTTCAAAAAATAGGAGACCTTTCTTTTACTTAGAAGCAAACATTGTTATGTTTATGTATTATTTATTTAATTTATACATTTATATCATTAATTTCCTATTTTCTTAGGCTTCTCTTTATTATTAGTGATGCAAAGATTCCTGGAGGAATTGAATCTCTTGGCTATGGGCCAGGAGACTGATCCAATGGACAGACGAAATGTCCGAGTGATTCATCCTCCCGCCACTTTCTGATTTATGGCTGAGGTCTCCGAGACAGGGAAGTGTCTCCCTGGTCACACGTGTCGCCCTGCTCTAATTAGAACCAAGTAGAGCAGGCCCCAGACACCACCAGAGACACTGGTGGCTGCCTTAGTCATGTTTTGAGTGCGCTTGACAGAAATCGCTCACGGCGCATGGAAATTCTGAAAATATTTTTCATTTCGCGCTCACTATTCAGCTACCAAAAAAAAAAAAGAATCAACAACAAAAGTCTGGGAAAAACACTCAGTTGTGGGTTGTGTCTTGGCATTTTCGAAAAGATTTTCAGTTGCTGCATTGACTTGGACGTGTGCGGATCTCGAGTTTTCGTTTGGAATACGCGGCGTATACGCAATCTCGGGTCTACATATATGTAGACGCGTGTGTGCTGTTCATATTTCTATATATACGCGAATATATAGCAAGTGAAATTTCGCAACTTGTGCTTAACCGAGGGGGAGAATTGTTGAAAAGCCCAGTGAAAATGCCAAAGTATGTGAAATAATGTCTCCAATAAAGGCAATTGCGCGTTGAAATATATATATGCATACGAGTGATGAATAATTCGCGGAAAGTGCTGTGCTACGCGAACAGAAATATATATCCATTAAATATATGTGAAATTTAGTAGATTTGAAATGTGAATTTTTGTGTGAAATATTGCGTACGAGAGGCGTTGCCATTTTGTGATACATTTACCCGATGTGCGCCACAGTGCGTCTTGGCCTTTTGCTGGACCAAAGCGAAGAAGCCATTAATTGTTTTGGCTGTGAGAACGTAAAGTGCATTTGTGTGTCGCGGGGCGCCAGATGCTGCTGCTGCTACTGCTGGTCTTGGTCTTTATATAGCACCGATCGCACGCTCTGGCACACCTGAGAAATTTCAACTATACCTGGGGAAGAATTGAGCAACTCTCCGGGGTCTTGACTTATTTCTTTTCTAAATGATTTATTTTTTGAGCATTTTTTTTTTTTTTTTTTTTAGAAGAAAAAGTACAGTTTTTTGGCATTCTGGGGGACATTGCCACAGGGTCCTGGGAAGCCACAGGGCTGCTGATCGATAATGGGTTTCGCGGTGGTGGTGTCCGAAGAGGGGTACCAGTAGTAGGAGGTGGTGGCCTCTGGCTGATACTCAGTGGTGTCCGCTGGCGTATTCTGGGACAAGGCACATCCTGCCAGGACACACAGCAGCACAAATATTGTTGCGAACTTCATCTCAATGAATATCAAAAGCGACTGATAACGTCTTATAAATGATCTTTCTTATATACCTATAATGCTCTATCTACGCATGTTCGGTGTTTATTTATTCATAAAAAACAGTTGGTCTTAATTCTTTTTGAAAGATTCTATAGTCGAATTACTATCACAAATATTTGAATTGCCTAATTTGTGTGGCCTGCAGCTGTTGAAGTGAAATTTACTTAAGAATTTGTTTGAAAAGATGGAACCGCCTTTATATACTCCTTTGCTTTTGTTATTGCATCCCGCTGAGCTATTGTTAATTGTATTCCATTAATTTTCGTTGAAGAATATGTATATACTTAGGGGCAGAATCAAGGAAGGAAAATAAAGCGTTGGCACGTGAAATTACTTGTCGGCAATGGGGCGTATGCGCAACATAAGGCATTAATAGCCGCAGCAGCTGTTGGAGAAATTCAAATGGCATGAAAAATTATAACTAATACAAATAAAATTTGTTTTAAACTACACGCGCCGAGCATCATACTTAAATTGTATAATTAAATAATGTATATTTTGAATTGTATGGGACTATAAAGCATATTTAATTCAGGCAAATATTTATTTGTTAACTTTTGTGTTATTTGATTAAGTTTGTTTTATTTGGTTAAAAATAATATTATCATATTATCTTACATACGAAAATAATATTTTTTACTTAAAAAGCTAGTATTAAATATTAAAAAAAAAGTATTCTCAATCAAAAATTAAGCATAAATACAACCACAATCCAAAATGTCTTAATAAAAGTTCATATTCCAAAAAATCGTTATTAAAAGTGTTATAATTTTTTAATGATAAAGTAAACCTTCCTTTAAGTTATTTAAATATATAATTTACGCCAATTTTAGTTACATTTCGTTGAAAGAAAACTATATAGACAAGCATCTCGATTTCCAGAAAAGTACTCTTTGTTTTATGAGTTCTTGCAAACGCGAACTTTCAGCTTTGAAATCACGTAATCAAAATAAAATTTACGATATATTCAGCGTGCTCTGACTGCGTTTTATCTAAGGGAAATACATAAACACTAAGCGAGAGAGTCTTTCGACCCAAGCAAAATAAAAACCAAGAATTTATGACAGCTGATTTGGCCGGAGGAGGGTATTAGTCATATCTCCTAAGGCGATACTAGCCGCAGATAATATATGCTTTTCATTTCAAACTTTTATATGATTTTGCGTATTTTATTCGCGAATAATGAGTCAACTGGCGGGGGAACACGGAATAGTGGATGGCGGATAGCGAATTGTACTTGAAATAAGTCAAATGAGGCATTCGCGCAGGAGCCAACAAACAGAAAAGCTAGCATAAAAAAAGAAAAGAAAAGACCGCAACCAGTTCTATGAATAGAATAACAACAAAATCAGCTGCGCGTCGAAAATCACAAAATCACATTTGCTATGACTTAAGGGGGGCCAAGACTGAGGCAGGACGGGAATTGGCCAAAAACCTGCCAAACAGAGTCAAGAGTGCAGTTGACGTCGCAGTCGGCGTCACATGCAATACCAAAAACACAACACAAAACGCGAAGCAAAATAAATATTGAACAAATTATGTATTGAAGATGTATGCACACTCGAGGTTGATGATACATAACCGGAGAGTAATTCCTATAATTAGGTTGAAATTTAGTTTTTAAAGTTGATTCTTAATTCAAAAGTTTAGAAATTAAAGGTGGGAAGAAAACTCTTAATACAATTACAACTACAATTTAATATATCTGAAGTATTTCTAGCGATATATAAATGCTGTATTGTTATTTTCAGCAAAGAGTTAAATATAAGTTGATGTGTTGCTATTATTTTATGTTCTGTTTTAAATTTCAAACAGATTTCCGTCTCTAAAACCGCAAGCCATGCTTTAATGAAACAACATATAAAAATGGTTGATAATATTGACATTATACGTTAAATATGATTTTTAAAAAAATTTTCAAATTTCCATATTTTTCGATATTTTTTTTTTATTTGATATTAATATCTTTTTTGATAAGTCTTATTTCGGACTCCTCTCTAGCTTGAACTGAGCATTTCTAAATATTAGCCATCTTAATGGTACTTTCTTAGCTAAAGAGCATCTCTAGACTGCCATCCTCGGGTGTATGATTCTTCTGAACAAATAATAATAAAGAAATTGAAAAAATAAAGCTGCGCGCGGCGTTCTGCTGCATAAAAACTTAGAGCAAGGAGGCGCACACAACTCAGTCGAGTTGAGGAATTGTCGCGGCCAGTACGAGTCGAGTACGAGAGCACACCGAACCGCGCAAGAAAATATATATACATATATATTCAAATCGAATATTTTGAGTTTTGTTTACGAAATAGCAGAGAGCCCCACAGTGTGTTTGTTGTGTTGTTTGTGTTTCCGAAAAACGTGCTGCCCCTGTTAGCCGTTGTGCAATTACTAATTAGCGGGCCAATCAAGTGATCAGTATTAAGCACCCACCGAAGTATTACGAATCGAGATCATTCAACACCCTTCGATATGGCGTCCAGAAGAGTGAGTTAGCTTGGTCCCTATATTCCACACCCACGATTTTCCATAGCTGGTTTTAAAATATAAGTATTCTTACAAGCGAATTTGGAGGACATGTGGTCTTCATTACCCTTTCATAAAAACAAAATATTTTTGTCAATTTATTTTTAGTCGCCAACCACAATTTCGGCTCACTTGCACCTTCGGCGTGTAAATGTTGGGTGTAATTTTAGTTTCAAATAAATTCAAATTAATTAAAATGGAAGTGAAAATTTATTTAGCATTTCATTGGCGCTGAACGACGCTGAATCATGCGCAATGCAAGTGGCGCCTCACGTAGCAGCCGCCGCCGTCGCATTATTGTCGCCGTTTTTGGCCCGACTCGAGCGGTTTATTTCCATATAGGGGAATCGAATGTTGGACGGACCGAAAGTGCCATAAATGGGCAGCAGTCCAAAGCCGCACTCGCACTCCCTTGTGGAATGTGGTGAAGGACTTGCTTCCAAAATAAAAATACACACTAAATATTGTGTGGCGACAACAAAGCATACGCTTTGGATTTATTATAGTGTATGATGATGAGCCTTCTATGATTCAGAAATACGGTCAAAGTTAACCTTTGTCATGATAACAATGTTGTCTTATTATGGCTAGACCAAGACAAATATCACAAAGCCGGCCTAATATAGTTATTTGTATTTAGTCAACTATAATTGAACAGTCGTTTTGTTGGTATAACTAAACCTAAAAAAAATAATTTCTTGTTAACTGTTCTATAAAGTAAATGTCACTTATTCAAAAATGGAGTAAACTTTTCTCATTGATATTTATATCATTCTCCAGGTAGATTAGTGATAACTCGTATCAGAAGGGAAGGACAACGTTTCCAACTAATTATTCTCATAACAGCATTATAGTCTTCTGACTTTAATCTATCATTTGAATTGTTTAATTAATTATTAATTAATGAACCATATATAACTTTTATAAGTTGGTAGTCAAAAATAGGATCACAAATTGTTACTTTTGAAGTTTGTTTTAAAAAACAACGCCCATTTGTTAATTAAACAAGTTTTTTATTTATTATTTGGGTTCAGTTTTGACTAATAGAAAAAGTATAGTTTTTTGCCACCGAATTTGCCGCAAGGTCCTTGAATATTTCCTCCACAAGGTGGTTGAGGAGCTTCAGTGGTTGCAGAAGGCCATGTTGAACTCGGATCGTTATACCAATACTCCGTTGTTGTTGTTGTGTCTTGGGACCAACTAGTTCCAGTCACGGCACACAGAAGCAGGAGGATGGAAAAGAACTTCATCTTGTCAACTTTCTAAGGAAACTGATGGTTCAGTGAAGAAATTTCGGTGATTTTATACTCAACCAAAGAGCGTGACATTTGTTGACACATCTGTTTGAATTTTAATTGCGAACCAAAACTACAATTGAACAATTAAACAAATATTGAAACAACCTTTTACAACGTAGTAGTTTTTAAATTCTCGGGCATAGGTGATAAAGCGTATGGATAGTATTTACACAGATTTTGTAAGTCTTTGTCGGCATTTAAAAAAAAAATAAATTAATATTTCAAAGAACACTTTTTCGGGGGTTTTAATGCCGAACCAAGAATATATGTTCTGTATTTAATGTTTGTGGAGGAATCTTTAAAATATAATTAATCAAAATATGAAGTATTTTTAAAATACTTTAGAGAAAAGAAAGAGAATACACAAAGAAATCCTTAAATAGAAAAAACTTAATTTAGAATATATTCATAGTCTCTTGGATAAATAAAAGACAACCATTAACTATAGTCATCTATATTTCTGGTTATCCATACAATGACCCTTAAAATCATAGAATTTCCTTACATATATATAATCCTTTTATGCTTCATGAAAGACAGTTTTATTTATTATTCTGCATTTATACCTTCCATCTTAGCTAGCCAGATGTGGTGAAGTATATTTGCGAGATGCAAATAAACAGTTAAATAAATATTTAAGTATTTGATGTTTCTTAGAAAGGAAAAAAGTTAGAAAATATAGTATACTTTTTAACATATTAAACAAACCTTGAGTCTAGTTTAATTAGCTTTGATTTAGCATATAAAGTTAGACTACAATGTGATTGTTATTTATTTATTTTTAATACAAGCACAATAGAACGCTTTACTTACACACAACTTTAAAACAATTCGTTAAGTAAAAATACACAAATCTATTTAATTTCATGCCTCTTACGATAATTATGTTTCTGGATTTAGGCCTTACGGAAACTAAATGTGTTTAATTTATTAAAATTCAATATTTTTAACAAAAGGAGTATTATATAAATATATTTGGCCGCATGGTCCTTGGGAATGTCCTTCACATGGTGGAGGAGCTGGTATCGAAGTGTCAGGTGTAGCCACTGTTGTAACAGCTTCCTTGGTTTCGGATATACCATGATCGATATATAATGAGAATGAACCAGAAATTGAGACAACAATGGCACAGAAAATAAATATCATTGCTTTGCTCGTCATATTTTCAACTTTATTTCTGTACTAATTCTTTTGTGCAAAACCGCTGGAGCTTTATGTACGACCAACTTTATTCACCAGCCAAATATTGACACAATTGTGCTATATAAATACATATATTCGCGAAGCAGCTCCTATTATTTTACAACAAATGCCACAAATATTTAATCTAAATATTTGAAAATACGAGAAATTCATGTATACTTTCATGTCTCTCATTTTTTAATATATATTTTAAAAGATTTAAATAATTGTTTGTAAAGTTAATAGATAATCTAGAAATTTGTAAACGTCTTCAATGGTATTTAAAAAATATTTTTATTATTAATCCTGCTTTACAAGTTTTCTAATTGAAAATGTATACTTTTTAACCGCATCCACCTCCTAAGCACTTGAGCAGGCCACATGGTCCTCGAGGTCCGCATGGGGAGGATGGAGATGCGACAGGAGCAAGCGTGGTTGCGCTTGTAGCTTCCGTGGTTGAACCCGATCCGTAATCTACCCAAGTTGTTGAAGACGCAGCAAGGGTAGATCCCACTATGGCACACAGGAGGAAAAACGTAACGAAGAACTTCATGTTGATATCTTTCCTTGAAGACTGATAAGTTTGTGATAAAAATTCGCCACTTTATACCTTTCATCTCAGTATCTATCATATTGACACAAATGGGCTTTGACGAATTAAATCATTAAAAACAACACAGAAACATATGAACATCTGAATACTAAATTTTCAATTTAAGTACTTTTCACCATTGTTTTCATTGTCGACACGTACTTAGAACGCAGATAATTGGGATAAATAAAGATATGTAGTGTTCTCTATATTACCTGCTTACGACAGAAAAAGATTTAGCCCCTAGAACTAGATAAATACTATACAAAAATAGTTAACTAATAATAATAAATAATTAATACTTTTAAAGCATTTTTGATTGAATTTCTTGGTGGAAACATGATGTGATGTTGTGATAAAATTTGCGAATACCTTCCTCATTTCAATTTTCTGACGTTCTTTGGGAGATCAGTTATAAAAATTGCATTCCCCCTAAATTTATAAATTCGTTTTTATATATATTTTTTTAATATTTTCACATTTATTATTAATAAAGTCCCAAGTAGTTCAATTGAAGATATATACTTTTTGACCGCATCCACTAGAACCGCCGCAGGGATTAAATAGGCCGCAGAGTCCATTTCCACAGGGTGCTTTGGTTGTGGTTTCAACAGCTGTGCCTGTCGTATAGGTGCCTGAACCTGTGCCAGGATGTTCTGTTTCTATTCCTGTTCTTGAACCTGGACCGGAACTAGCTGGTGTAGACGCAATGGCAAAACCAGCAATGCTGCACAAAACGAACAGAATGGCGAGGAACTTCATGTTAATAACTTTTTGATTGGGACTAACTTTGGGTCGGAATTGTGCACTTTTATACCTCTTATCTTAGAATCCACAATAAACACAACAGATGGGTCATACAATATATAATTATTTATTATTATTTGCGATATATTCAGATATCTAGCTAAGCTTTCCAAGCAGTTGGCCAAATATTTGATAAATCGACAAAAATCATACAAACCAGGGTAGCAATCGAGCAACTGCACTATTAATTTAATTTAAATAAATATGTTTTACATTTTACTATGTTTTATATTCAGAGACCGCACGGATTGTTATTTATATTTAAAGAAATATATTAGTCAAGAAAAAAGTGTAAGTGTTTTAGAAGTCCGTTTCAATACTTCGTTCTTCGAACTCAGGTGCCTCAGTTTTGTACATTTTTTATTTTTTAACTACATTTAGTACTTATTGAATTAAAGTCGATTAGTTTCCACCGTATCTGCTTATGCATTATGAGAACTTTTCCACATGGTCCCTTGGTCCTTTTACACAAGGCGAGGGTTTTGGAATAAACTTCAACACTTGATTTGTACCATATTAATAAACTGTTGTATTTTCTAAATTATTCTTTTTTTTTAAGATTTATTTATAAAAGAAGTAAAGTTTCTGGCCGCAGGGTGCCGGTCCGCAGGGAGGTTCTGCGGCCTTAGGAGGTTCAGTTTCAGTTGTAGTGGCGGTGGATGCCTCCGTAGTTGTTGATGTGTCATAAGAGACTGAAGAAGCAAGAGCACATCCTAGGATGGCAAAGATTAAAAAAAGTACAGCGAAGAACTTCATTCTGGAAATTTTTAAAATACAGTAATAAATCTTTAACACAATTTATTCATTTTATACGTTTTAGTTTTTGGCACAGATAATGTTGACACAAATGCTAATTTTCTATGAGCGAAGCAAGTTATAAGAAAGGAAACAGTTGGACAAATACTAAGGTTGCCTTACAATGCCCAATCATGGAAAAGTTTTAACCGTCGTTTCATTTCTTTTTTATAATTTTTGTGGTTCTATTTTAAGCTAAACGCGAGTTAGAAATTGTGGTAACGATTTACGTATAAATAAAAATCAAAAACCGAATACAACCGAAGATTTAAACTTCTTGTAAGATGATTTTATTGTAATAGTATCCTCTGTTCAATTATAAACATAACCCAACCTAAACACATATCTCTATAGAGTTCATATATTAAGCCCCATTCCAAGTCCTTTTATTATTTCGTTTCAAGTAAAACCTGGCGAAGGACTTGCTGCCAAAAAAGCGGCTCTGTGCTGTCCCCAGGCATCGATCTGATCTGCCATCGATCATTCGTGTTTGATGATCAGAGCCATATAGCCATAGCTACTCACTTTGACTTTGACTCATTTGGCTAAATTTAACGAATTCTAACGATTCCTAACCATATCGAGAAGGTCGCTGGTTGTCGGCCCCATTTGCTTGGCTCATTCACTTGTCTGTCTGGCCGTCGCCGTGCATTTGTGTCTGCCTTTCGTTTTTGCATTTGACCAGGTGAAAAGCGGGGCGGGGATTGGGAATGTGGAATTAAAAAGGCATTGCCAAAAGCAATCCGCAAATATGCCAAATATTTACCAGAATTATTTGCTCTTCTTTATGGCTATATGTTGTGGATATGGGTGCGCGAGAAATGAGTGATTCATTTGATTTTATTCTTTGGCGATTTTTGGTTTGGGTTCCCGTTTTGAAAAGGGTCGAGATATGGAGATTTGAGGGCTTGGTTTTTTTTAGATTTCAAAGAAACACAGTTGATAATTTTTAATATTGGCTTCTTGTTGTTATTTTATATGCCTTTGTTTATTGCCTCATTAGTAATACAATGCAGTGGTTTGAATCAGTAATATATTTTGCTGACAATTAGTCATTGCATAAAATTACATTATGAGCAACAAATAATTCCTTCTCAAGCGGAAACAGGTTTTACTTTGATTTTTTATGTAGAACCTAATCAATTTAATTGAGCTTGAATTTTGCTTAAGACGACGCCAGAGCAATAAGCATTTTTCAAGGGTATATTTATAAATAAGAATACGTTTTATAATAACTAATAAATAAAAAAAATAAATTACAAATTAAAAAACTTATTCCTAGATCAAAAAAGCAATCCGTGGTACTAACTTAAAAAGAAAATGTTGGTACCCAATAAAAGGATTATTTATGATTATAAAACTGGCTTGACTTCCTATAAAGTTGCTTTTACTTCAACTTCTGTTTAATAAATCGTAGGACTTTATTAATTATTCGTCAAAGCAAATATAAAGCCTAATATCGTTGACCTTTTCGGCCAAGAGGCGTTAGGAGACAATATTGATAAGCTCCGCCAACGGCTTAGACGGTTGCATACTTTCGGGGCTCAGCGCGGGAGCACAGAAAATAGCTAAAAATGATATTAATATTAATAAAAATACTGCACTTTACGTTCTCACGCTAAACTTGAATTTGTTGACTTTTAAAATTTGTTAAACTGGTTTTCTTCTACGCATGAACTTTTCGCTCAGAGCGCGCGCTGCGTGAAAAAGCCAGATCGAGAGCGAGAGCGGCAAACATTTCTGTAAGAGCGAGAGAGCGGTAAACAAACTTGACAGCTGAAGAGCCAAACAACAACAAGGCGCGCGAGAGGAAAAAAGAGGAAGAGCGAAAAGCCAAGAGCGCTGAGCGAGACAGCTCGCTTGCCGATCAGCAGAGCAGCAAAGAGAACAACAACAAACCGGCCGCCAAGATGTACAGCGAGAGGGAGCGAGACAGGGCGATGGAGAATGCCGGTGTGCGACAAACTTTAGCGTCAAAACTTTTATTTAACGGTGGTACGCGCAAGAGTAACGACGGTTCGTCAACAATAACGCAAGGCGGCGGCATCGGAATCGGAATCGGTGAATTGGTGCAAAACGCGAATTATACAAACGGTCAGACGACGCAGGCGACCATTTTTCTCCGAAACAACAATAGCAATAACAACAACCACAGTCACGGCAGAAAGAACCCGCCAAATTCGCAACAAAATCAAAGCAACGCGTGTGTTTATTCGGCCACCAGCACCAATAACAACAATAGCAATAATATAGAGCAAAACTTCAGCAACTTAAATTTCTACGCCCAACAGCCAGCCGCACACTACGACGTTTGCTATCAACAGGTGTGTGTGAGTGTGTTATATGTGCACGTGAGGGAGAGAGTCCCTTTGTGAGAGTGTGTTAGTTACAGTGGAGCGTCTAAAAATGAAAAAATGTAAATAACCCAAATCGAAGCTAAGAAAGTCTTCATTGGGTCCTAAAAACTCGAAAATTCATAGACTTAACATAAGCTTAATTAAAGAAATCGTGTGTTTCGTGGAAATGTTTGCCTTTTAGGAGTTCTTTGCACAACTGAAGCATTTTGGACCTTGAGATAAAAGTTTGAGTTGGTGGTTTTAAAGTATACAACAATTCAAATTTCGTCCCAAGAAATTCAAGCACAACAATCAAATTCGATCAAACGTTTATTAGGAATATTCTAGAAATCTTTTTTATGTAATTTTGGTTATTAATTAAAAATTTAAAAAATTTTAAAGATTCTTGTGTTCAAATATTGTTGACAGGCTTTAATTTTGAAACAGATTGATAATTATATTTAATTCGTGAAATTCTTAAGAATAACTAAATTCAGAGAAATAATATTATTATTTCCAACTAAAAGTCATGTTAGTTTCAAGTTTTCGACGTACACTTGCAAGGCCCTTTTTTAATTGCTGCAGTTCACATTGCGTTTTGTCGCGGCATTTCGCAATTAATGAAAATGTTAATGAACTTCACACGCTGCGCACTCGAGCAATCCACTCCAATTTCTTTTTCTAGCCATGTTCTCTTGGCCTGGCCCAGACGGACCAAGGGGGTGGGGGAGGGGGTCTCTCTATTTCTGTGGGTTTTTGGGGACGAAGACGACGAGACAACCACAACGACGACGACGTTTGTGTGTGGCACGCGAACGCGGTCTCGCTCTTTCTGTCCGCCCTTGTCCGTCGTCTTCGTCTTCGCCCGCTCCTCTCCGCCTCCGTTTTGTGCTCGCTGTCCGCGATCTGTATACCCTTTTTTAGGGAACTTTTGGGGCAAGTTTGGTGGACAATGGTTTAAGGCGGAGTTACCTGGGAACTAGTTTCGCCGGCTGAAGATAAGACAAACTTCCGAAATAAAAAAGTTTAGCTGAGAAATATTAGGAACCACTTCAAGCCGAACCCGGAAAATATAATCTATTATTCTGTCATTATGTAAATCAATCTTCAACCCTTTGGGCTTAATATTGTTAAAGTTTTGAAATGGATTTAAAATTATAATATTTTTATTTATAATTTTTGGTAGAAAATGAATGAGTTATGAAAGTTTATGTTAGTAAGGTTTGAATTCAAGAGTTTTAGGTGAAAAAAAATAGTGAAAAATATATTAAAGTCTGAGAGTATAATGAAAAACTTTTAAAATAATTATTTCTTACCTAAAATTTCTTGTATATTCCATTTACAAATCGATATATCTTTATGGTCATGAAAAGCAGAAAATCTTAAAGATAAAGCTTTGCAATAAACTATAAATAAAATGCTATCTTGTTGACATTCTTGTTAGATATTCGTTGTGTACTTCAAAAAGTATTATAGGTAATTAATTAATTTATAAGGCTATCAAAAATAAAGTGTACTCCTTACTTGAAGAATTTAATCCCCCGAAACCAGCTTCATAAAGATTGCAAGACCCTCCATAAAGAAGCGTATTCGAGTGTCGTTTGTGCTTGACAATTCTTTGATTCTTGATTGCCACTCGGCTGCGGGACATGTGTGGAAAGTGGACAGTCCACTCCACTTCGTACCACTCCGTCGACATTAAAGTTCTGTTGGTGAGCCCAAACGAAACTGGAACAAGACTTGGCCGACACCACACCTTGTGCGATCCGATCCGATCCGATCTGATTGGGCTCAACGCCATTCGATTCAATTTGCTTTGTGGCTCCAGGACTGGAGTTGGTAGTTTTTAATGGAGATCGTTTTCGCATTACTGCTAAGTGATTTTCGAAGTAGCGACATCCCACACTCACACCGTATTCTGATTTCCCGGCACACCCATATTGTAGATTCGACTAAACCGCTCTCTGACCAATCGTTAACCCACAGACGAACGACTACTATCAACAGCACCAGGAGGGCCAGCAGGCGGAACAGTACGAGGAGAACTTCGACGAGGACATGGAGGCCGAACGCGATCTCGCCGAGGATGCACAGTGGAAGAAGATCCAACAGAACACCTTCACGCGGTGGGCCAACGAGCACTTGAAGACGATTGATCGGTCGATCAACAACCTGGAGACGGATCTGTCCGATGGTCTTCGTCTGATCGCCCTGATCGAGGTGCTGTCCCAGAAGCGGATGCCCAAATACAACAAACGCCCAACATTCCGCAGCCAGAAGCTGGAGAACGTCTCGGTGGCCCTGAAATTCCTCCAGGATGAGGGTATCAAAATCGTTAACATTGGTAAGTAGTAGAAACCCCATGCGAAGTTCCCAGAACTCTCGGATTTGTTTGGGATGGGCTATCCCTCGAATATCGTTGGGGGTCTTCGTATCTCTCTCTAATAGTTTGAAACCGCACAATTGTGGTTGTGAATCAGCTTATGAATCAATTAGAACCGCTCGCCTCGTTGGCCATCGAAAATGATTCCATTGAAAATTGCATAATTTGCTCTTTTCAATGGGAAGATACAAAACCCAACTTAAAGATGCGCCGCCAACGCCGCAAGAGTCTCGAGTTAACACACCAGATCCGCAGCGTCGCCCGCTGCATTCCACACGATCCCATGTGGATCTGTGTGTTGTATTATTTATTTGAAATTTCTGCTTTCAACGGCTCGCTAGCTCGCTTCCAGACTACAAAACAAAATGATGTCATTGCCGCGTTTATTCAAAGCGCCACCAGCTTCAATGCGAGTTTTACTTTCATTTGTATTTACTATATGCATAATTCAAGATTGTGTTCAGCAGTTCAGCAGTACCTGAACAGTACGCGACAAACGGATTGAGCAAAGATACTCTTTATAAGGGTATTTGAGATTTAAGGTTTCGTTTCATTCTTGCCTTGAGGTTACATTAGTGCTATCCAAAGAAAACGTATGAATTTCGCTGACTTTAAATTCTAGTTTTATTCCATGTTGTACGTGTGACGTTGTGGTCTGATATCATAGGTTAACATTAACTTAATTTTACTTAAGAAAAGTTTGATAGGACCAGTAGATAAAATAAACTATAAAGGCAACACTTTTTAATTTGTATGTCAGATAAAATGTGCGAGAAAGCGATCTTCATGTGCGCCGAAACACGCATGTGATTTGTTGTTGAAAACTCGAGATCGCGACGGTAAAGCATTTTTGCCGCCTCCAACCTATATTCAATCTTTTTAATCTTAAGATTATTTAGAAGAAAAAAAAAAGATATCAGAAAAATTAAGTTTTTTATTTGACATAAGGTGATGTGTCGTTTTTATTGACTTCACCTTGTTTTTTCGCACCATTTTATATTTCACACTTT
>VNJS01007660.1:0-29230 GCA_008042575.1 Drosophila watanabei
ACTTGGTTAACTTGGTTTACTGAACATTAATAACTTAATTATTATATTAATTTGTGTTTAATGGATGTTTCTTATATTGTTTTGTCTGCATTTACACAAGAGCTTGTTTTGTAATTTAAAATCTTATTCAGTAATACTTATTGTTCCTGTATTGTTATCCTTATAACTGCTTACTATAGGTAGTGACCGAAGCATCCACCTGTAAGATGACGATTGTCTGCTGTTTTTTCGCATGAATCATTCCGCATTTCGCATTCCCGCGCTGGAGAGCTTTATAAGCCGTCATTGAACCTGAAAATATGGCCAACACAATTCGCCATCATAAATATTTTATGCACTGTGCGCATATTCGTTTTCATTTTCATATTTTTTGCTGGGCATTTCCATTCATTGTTGTTGGGCTTTGCATACATTTTGTCGTACTTCAGGTGGGGGCGGGGACCTTTGTTTTTTGTGCAGTGGAGTGCCTATTAGGCTGCATATTAAAAAATATATGCAGGCCAAATAAATAACACACAGGAATACAAAGAGGAGCAGAGAGCAGGGCTAACCCTTTTTTTTACGATTATGAATGCGAGTCGGCATATATTTATGTAAAAATTATGCAATTTGCTGCCGTTCTAAGCGAGTGCGTGAGGGGCATGGTCGGGGCATAGTCGGAAATCGGCTAAACTGAACTTGGCCAGTCAATCAAAAGGCTGACGTGCTCGTCACAGTTGTCGCAAAAGGACAACAGCAGGAGCCAGAGCCAGAGCAGGAGCAGGAGCAACAGACTGCCAAGGAGCGCGAATTGCGAATTGCATCTTGCCGGCGAGCAATTTGCAAACCAAAATGTGTATTAAAATTTATGACGAGTGCAAGACGAGGCAGTCGGTTCTCCGCCAAATGCAACTATGTTATTTATGTTGGGCTTGTGGCTGAGAAATGGAGAGAGATGACTGCACAAGTTTAGCAAGTCAAAGCGAGAAATGTGTTCGCTGGGGCCACAGCCGTCAACCGTCAACAGAAATGCTACCTTAAATTCCCTTAAATGCTCAGGAATATCTTTAAGCCGCAGCGGTATATTTTAATTATTTTATTTTGTGTGTTCTGGAAATATATTTAAATTTAAATATGTTCAGAAATTTAATAGAAAGAGTAGTAAATAGAAAAAGGACCTCAAATATTCAACAGTATGTTATCATTAAGTAACTTTCCTAAATATTTATTTTTTTAGACATATATATGTAATTATTAGGATATTTTCATACCAAAAGTGGCAAATAGGGCAAGAAAACTATAAAGATTTTAACGATTTTAGAAGTTGATTTAATGCTGAAAGGTGGAAGATTTCATTTATAAACATTTATTAAACTAATTTACATAATATTTTAGCAATGTTCTGGGTCTTGAAATATATTAAATTATTTAATAACGATATTAGCAAGATATACAAATTTAGGCAAATAAATTAATCACTAAAACCCTACGCTCTTCATTTATTCCCCAAAAAAATTTTCAAACTTTCTTTAGCCCAAATTAAAGCACACACAAAAACAGTCTTCCGAAATCTGGTAAATAATGCGATTTACATCTGCTTTACATATATTCCATTACCGCAAGAATATCAAATCCGACGGGCAGACAAGATCTGCTGGGATTGGATTGCATTATACTGCGCCTGCCATATAGGGCACTGATCATACACTCAAACTCCGCTCCAAAGTCTCCTTACCCTTACGGAGAGAACGTCAGAAATTAGCATCGCATTGGAAACGAGATGGAACTCCAGCTGCCTCGTCATCCTCCGCGTCATGTGAAATTTTTGAATGCATTCGATCCCAGATCATCGATGGATTACAAGCACTCCGAACACTGGCGAATTTGTATTGAAATTCATGTCTCTGTTAGCGAAAAATGCAGCATGTCGACATTGTTGCGATGATTGGCTTAACTTTCACCGGCAAATGTCGCCGCTCAGCGTTGTCGTGATGACTCGACAGTCCCCGAATCCCATTCCCAATTCCATTCCCAATCCCAATCCCCGTCCTTGGTCCCGCGTCCTGTCATCCGCCGTCAGGCAGGGCCAAAAGCAAATTGTTAAGTTATTTGTAAATTTCATTGTACAGTGTACATTCATTCAGTTGATTTGGGGCCAGAGAGAAGTCGCATGTGTACGCTCCCTCGTCCTCGTCCTCGGTCTGGTATTTCATATGCAGCAACTGCGCATTTTCCATGCGGCCAAATCCTTTTGGCAAATTGTATATGCATCATAAAAACGCCACCGCTTCGAATTAAATAAATTTCACATATTTTGAATGCCCTGCCTTTGGGGAGTGTTGGCTGTGGTGAGGCAAAAAATGGGAAAATTGGATAAGCGGGAAAGAAAATTAATGGGTTTAAGATAACAATCTTTTAAAGGATAGTTCTTTGAATATAATTAATGTAAATTCCAAATAAAATTATTACTATTTAAAGAAGGCAACAAATATGTTATTATAATAAATTTAAAGGCGAGACCCCATTGCCATACCATTTGTTCATCTTATATTCAAATCTTTTCCTCCCACGTGAGACCTTTTTTTATATTCCTTTAATTCTAAAAATTCCTTTTAATATTCCATCCCCTGTTAATAACCGCTCACCCCAGTTATACACTTTCCACTTGTTTATGTTTTCATTTGTGCCAAATAAAACCCTTTCATGTGCAGATTTTATGTTTGTGCCGCTTCAGGTTTTTGTACCATTTCTCCTTTTTGTTTCTCGTGTGTGTCTGCCAGGATTCTTATATGCAAATTTATTGGCATTGTTTTCGGAGGGAGAGAGACAGAGGGGAACTCAAATGGGTCACGTGATGGGGAGTCGACATACCCGAGTCCTCTCTGACTCATTTGTACACTCCTATTTGCATTGATGAGAGATGAAGGCTGGGAATTAAAGTATCTGAACGTACTCGTATATATATGTGCATATCGGAGACCCTTTGAACTTTGGACCCACTTTAAGCTCCTCGCCACTATCGGTGGCTTGCATGTGCCGGAGCACTTAAGGCAATTATCATGGCCATATTTGGCCCTGCTGCTGGTAGCCAAAAATGAACTGAAACTTAATTTCATTTATCTTATCCCCGGACCGCCCTAAGGGTCATGAGCAATATAATGCATATTGTGGCAGCTCCCAACAGCTGCTCCTGATAAAACTGCCAAGGGGGTCTGGGCCTTGGATGGTTATATGAGGATGAGGATGCGGAGCTCTGAGCAGGGAGCTGGATGGGATGGAGGAAGTGCCGAGCCATGTGTGAGTGCTTCAAGTTGCGTGGACACTGAGGAAAACTGTGGTTTTATTATGTCCTTCTCGCTTTTGAACCTTTAAATCATATTAATTCTTAATCAACATCAACAGTTACTGTCACAAAAGAAATTTAATAGTATGGTTATTAAGTACTGCTTATTTTTTCCAGTGCATCGTCTTGAGTCTCGGTAGTGCAGCTACCAGAAAATGGTGCTCCGCTTTTCCTTCCTTCCTTCCTTCCATTCCCCCGCCAAAGTGGAATGAAATTTGCGCTGTATGTAAAAATGTTATCGCGTTTGCTCCGACGCTTGTCGGAAAATATTCGACATATCCTACAAGCCGGGCATCCAGGAGCCCAGGAACCCCTACCCAGCACCCAGCTCCCCCACTCCCCCACTCACCACCCCTCAAACCCCTCGAACCCCTCGTAATTGGGCCAACGCTGAACTGTGGCAACTGTAATTGTTTTGCTGTTGAATTTTCGCGCTCCCCCCGCCGTCGCTCCTCGAATGTAACAATAATTTTCCACTCTTTTGTTTAACATGGTCGAAAAACATTTGTGCCTTGCATGTTGATTTTCCAGCGCTTTTCCAGCCCGAGCTGGTGAGGGGGAAAACCAACACGCTCTGCCCGTATTTGACCTCCATTTCTCAGAGGCATTTGCACTGATTGCTGTTTGGTCACTGGCCACGGGGTTCCTCCAGCCATGCTCCACATATTGATATATATGTCTTTATCTCTCGGGATCGGGCCTCCTCTCGGCACCTGTTTAATAACTCAATTTTATGGCCATGGCTACAGGTTGGTGCTCCGCTTCCCCTTCCCTTTCAGCGGCTGCTTATTCATCTAGGTCCTGGCCATCCTTTAGCCGATTTTCTTTTGTATGATTAATGCGAGTTTCTATGCTGGCAAGCCGCATTCGTTGCCGAAAAATATTTCATAATTCATCGGCGAGGCATAAAAGTGTCCATAAAAAGTTTTATTACCATTTCTAAAATCCTGTTGCCGCTCCAAGGCGGAGTTCAGTTCAGTTCCATTCCCAGGTTCTCATCGGAGTCAGAGTCTGGCTCTGTGCCTGATTTGCTTATTAACGTGGCTCGAGTGTGTCATAAATTTCGGAGATAGATTTATGCAGCATATACACACACACTCGCCCCCTCTCTGTATATTTACTTTGTACCTGTGTCGGTTCGACATTCAATTTCCTGCCTGCCACATGGAATTCACCTTTCTGGCTGCCGAAAGCCACAAGCCGGAGATGAGTGTGAGAAAGCGATATGAGCTTGCAAAGCAACCAGTGCGTATACGCAATATGCGGCTGCCAAAGCAAGAGTTGAACCGAAAAAGAGCTGGAAAAGCAGGCAAGAAAAACAAAAACAGAAACAGAAACTGAGAAATCTCTTGAGAGCAGTTTCCAAATGCAAAGAGTCATGGCCAAGCGCATCGAATGCAAAGACATTGCCATAACTCATTCAAACGACATACGGCACTCAAGCGATCGATGACAACGGCGAACAAACAGTCGCCAGAGGATTCTCAAAAACTAAAGAGAGCACTCAGAAAAAAATCTAAAAAAAGTAGAACAAATTTTAGAAATAAAGAAAACGTTTCAAAATTTTGGAATCAGGAAGAAATGAGTCTCTCCACAAGTAGCAATTTTGTTATAAATTGATGGATTTTTATTGGTACTTCGAGCCGGATTCTTTAACGGTTTTTATTTTTTAAAAAACCCTAGTTCCACAATTAAATCCTCAAATATTTTTCTACTCTTCATGGTACACAGTTTTTCTTCAAGTGCAAATAAAAGTGGCCCTGGGGTCAGACCGGGCATCGATGGATCGCTGATCTCTGCGATCGCCGCTGGCAAATGTGCGATCGGGGATCACTCACGGCAGATTTCCGTGTCTCTCCCTCTCTCTGGGCAATAAATTTGTTCTGCATTTGTAATTTCTATTTTACAACCGGCTTTGCTATGCGATTCGATCCGAGCCAAACCGAAGCGTACCAGGCGGCGTATGAGTGATATATAAGCGGAGATGGACAGGGGAAATCGATAATCTATCCATCAGATTATGTAACATCCTTGGCCATCAAATACGCGGCCTGGCAACATTGGCAACATATTTATGCATGTGCAACGCGTCGCATGAGCGATGCTCATTGCATTTGCATTTGGGCCGTTAGATTCTTAGATTTTTACATTTTTCCGCCATATGTCTGCATATTTAATGCCCTCCGCATTTGACTGATTCGCCAAATGTGGGCGTGGTCAGCTCGAAATTTATGCATTTTTCAATGCCATTACTCAGCTGCTGCATGTCCCGCGGCGATTCTCGGCGATTCGGTGACTTGGCCTGGTGTGTGAGATACCAAAGGCCGACCCGCCGCTGTAATTCTTTGGCTAAATGCTACCAAATTAGTTTGGAATTATCTCGTGAAATAAATCGCCGGCTGCTGCTGCGGCGACTGCAGCGTTGACCGCCTTTTTATTGCCATTTATGAGCACAAATTATTTATTATTTGCAGCTTAATTTGCTTCCGAGCTACGAGTGTTTTGCTTACGACTTGGCCTCGAGGCGCCTCGATTTTTACGTTTTTATAAAAACACGACCCAGAATAGCATGCAACGGCTAGGAATACCAGGTGGTAATTGCCACCAAATCGTGTCTAATTATGCCAGGTGATATTTGAGTCACAGTGCTGCTAATAAAGATCGATATGTTCATCGAAATTTAAATAAGTTTTTGAATGAAATTCTATTTAATACCGAATGATTATAAAATTTTAAAAATATACGATCTACAAATATATATTAGCATTTTTTTAATAAAATAAATATTTAAAAAAATGCCTCTGTTTCTGTTTAAGCGATATTTTCGATAACTATACCCTACCGATAATTCTGAAATATTAATCCGAATTTCCCAATTCATCTTTCTTCAAAAATGTTGTCCAAATTACATTTCCGATTGATTGTCCATCAAAATGCTCTTCAAAGGCACCAGACCCTTGGGCCATTGAAATAAATTTTGCTGGCAAAGCAGCAGCCGTTGCAGACTTTTGGCAAGCACTGTGTATAGAGTTCTGCAAGAGCAAACAAGATTTATTTACGAGTCGGGTTCCGTTTTGCAGATCGAAGGCGAAAAATTCAATAAAACTGAACTGAAACTTTTCGACTTGCTTCCGGGCTTTTTGTTACTCCTCCGCCGCCGTTGATTCTCTCCTTTGTTTTTTCGGCCAGCTTGTTGTGTGCCTTTTGCCACCAACTGTGGCTGGCATTTTTATTGTGGCTCTTGATAGCCTTGTGATTTCAGTTGTTCTTTTTTGTAGTTTTTGTAGTTTTTTTTTAGAGATTTGCGCCGCTTTGTCGGCCATGATAAATACACAAACGATTTTCAGGTTTCCCTGCCGGTGGCCGCAGGACAAAAATGCCAGAGCCTTGGCCATGTTTCAGTTTTGTTTTCGGTTTCAGTTGCAGAATCAGAGTCAGAGCCTCAGCTGAGTCAACATTCCTCTCATTGCCACTCAATGAGGAGTCGCATCCGCGGCAAATATTTTACATTAGAGGCAAGCCCCGGCAAAAGGGCCAAAACCCAGTGGCTGGCCAGGGTTAAGACCACACCTCGACTGCCACTCCGCGACAATTCATCAAGCAGCAAGACAGCAAATAAGCAGCGGGGGTCGTCCGCCGTTGACACTGACATACAGGTTGGCTCGTCGTCATGGTCTTCCCATCGTCATCGCATCTGAAAAATCTCCTTCTCCTTCTCCCTCTCAGGGGCCAACTCCGGCTGAGTGATGACCGCGACAATGGCGAAAAACGAAAGCCCAGAGACGGTGCGATCAAAACTTCCTGGAAATTAATTAAAGATCTAACTCACACTCGAAGAAATGTGAGGGCACTGAGGGAAACGTTGGTTATGTTGCTTGGAGTAATACCTAAAAATATTTATATTTATATTAAAGCTATATCTCTGCTTATTGCATTTATTTACGTACTTGATTCTCCTTTGAGACAGTTACCTAGTTTATTAGTTTATGAGTTAGGAATATACTTTCTTTGCTTTATCATTTACTGTTTTCTTTTAGCTTTTCAACTCCAGCTTCCTCTTGTTATATATTTCTCCTCATGTATAGACTTATACTCCCTCCAGTTTCCTTGAGCTCTAACGAAGCTCCTAGTGGGGGCCCCCGTCTGGCAGGTCTGGTCAATAATTATCGACGCTTATCAAAGACACCGTTACAGATGCTCGCACATGGACAGAAGAGGCGCTGCTGCCTGGCAGAAGCAACGGTGGCAATGGCCAAGTCCGCCAAGACCAAGTCCATGGAGATGGCGATGGCGATGTGGCAGTACCTCCGCGGAGCCAAGTCGGCAGCCCACCAAGTATGGTCAGTGGATATGTGTGCCTAGACTGGAATGCCACTGCCTCCCTGCTCCTTGTGCTGCTGCTCCTGGAGAGGCCTGTCTCCGACTCCTGGTCCCAGGCCAAGACGCAAGTCGCAAGTCCCGTCGGCTGATGCTCCCTAGCCTTTGTTCATTTCGGTGCGGTGCAATTAATATTCAACGCCGTTGGCTGATCATAATTTACGTGCTGAGTTTACGATGCGACTGCATCTCCACTGTCCACCTAGAAGATGTTCACACGGTGAGAAATCTAGTTTTTAATTAATTTAATTAAGTCAAAATTAAAAAGTTTTTGAAAAGGTATGTGAAATTAAAAGGACAAGGCGAAAAATCTACTAAAATATTAATAAAAAGTCTAATTACCTTAAAATATCTACAGTTAAGTTATAGAAGAATTTATTAACAATATCCTACTCCTATTTTTTCTCTCTGTACTTCCCCCGTTTACTTGGCCAGGAAGGCGTTGCCGCCGCCTGCAAAAGGGGGCGTTCATACATGGACCCGGACTGGAGAACTAGCTCGACTTGGACAAAAGGGCATTCTATTTACATTGCACACAGAATGCTGCGCTGCACGTGTTCCTTGGCCAAGTCGTAGTCATAGCTGGGGGCCAGGAGCTGCTCGGCCAGAGCTTGGCTGCGGAATTAATTCCCCGACCTGCTCAAACCAGCCTTCGGGGGTCACTCGAGTCAATAAAAGTCAGCGGCCAAGTTTGGGCAACTTCAGCTGCACTGTCGATACCAATTCCTCTTAGCCATTCCTCTAACAATTCTCTTACCAATTCCTTGAATTGAATTTCGGTAATTGACAAACATTCATTCGCATTCATTCGCCTGACAATTCCATCCGTCTGCTAATTGAGAGAGAAAGCTCGCTCGCTGCTCTAGTGGCCACATCGCGATATGTCAGTTGGCCCATTTATGAGACGGCGGCGGCGGAATAGGGTTAAGAGTGACACCCCAGAGACCTACATATTCCAAATCCAAATCCGAAACCGAATCGGAGTCCGCAACTGATTTGCATTTCGGCCTAACGATTCCGCTTGCAGGGCCATTGCAGGCGAGGAGCAGCAGCTTGGCAGTTGCATTTCACATGGATTTATGCAAGCCATTCGCACCGCCTTGCCATTTCATTTTCGGACTCCAACGACAGCGGTTATCACTTTGAGATCGTTGGGACCTTGAGGTTTAAGAGTCTAGAGATGTCGAAACAGATTTTTTTAAGGTCGAAATTGGTTTGAATGGGATTTTTTAAACTATTTAAAAACATAATTTGCTTGTTATTTGGAGAGGTAAATTTTTTAGCAAAAGCTTTCTTGGGGATTTTAGATTTTTACAAAGAGTACCTTCAAAAATAAAAATAATTATAGTTTTCATAGGGATTTTAGATTTTTGAAAAGAGAAACATTTTAAAAATCTAAAATCTCCAAGAAAACTATACTTATTTTTATTTTTACTTAGTAGTTTTACCTTAAATAAATATTAACATTAATTTTATTATGTGTGCATTTTAAATTCTCTTTATATCTTCTTAAGCATAGTTTGCTAATAAGGACTTTAGAGGGTTATTCTTATATATCATATCCATATTTTTACTAAATATAATTTCTATATTTATTTTCTGCCTAGTTTTTTTTATATTCTTTCCATTTTTTGGCACCACTGACAAGGCCTTGTCTTCCCGTTTCTGGGTCTTTGGGGAGCCGCAGCAGAGCCATGGAGCCACACAGAACCCAGAGCCGGAGAGTCATTAAAATATATGACACCCACAGATCGGCGATGCATCTGCGGCCCTCATCGCGAGCTCTCTCTCTCTCTTTCGCTCACCTGTCCGCCTGTCTAATTAGACACACTGCAGCGGTCTCTTTCTGGCCTTTGCCGCTCCTTTTTGGCCCGGCTTTCTTCGTGTGTGGTCCAATTAATTTTTCGGATAGAGCAATCAACAAGTTTCTTCTTTTTTATGGCTGTTGTTCAACATGTTGCAGGTCAATTTGTTGGCCGCTTGTCCTCGACAGAGGCTTTTTGGGATCCAGAAATCCCCAAACGCCGAGCGCTGTGTGTGGTCTGATCTTAGAGGGTCCCAAAAAGGTTTCTCAATTAGAAGTTCGCCAGCGAGCGTGTGTGTCTCTGTGTCATAATCATTAATTAGCCAGAATTTGGCCTCGCTTTGACACTTTGCCTGCTGCGGGGATTTGCCTTTTTTGGCGCCTTTCCGCGTGTTCCTTGGAAATTGCATTTCCCTGCGGTTCTTCGCTCCTTGGCACGTTCGACTCTTAATTAATTTGATGCCACATACGAGTTGCAGTTCGACTTGGAGTCGAGTACGAGTACGAGTGCATACATAAATACGGCCTCCTGCCACGTTTGTTTTGGCCCAAATTTGACGCTCGCGGTTTTGGCTAATTAGCAAAGTGTGCCTCGAGCCGAGGCTGAGTTTCAGTTTCGGTTTGGTTTGGTTTGGCTTGGTTTTCTGGGGTCGCGGCTCGCGACAAACAGAGCCAAGAGTGTGGCACAAATTTACGGCTGTTTTCCAGCTGCTGCTGCTGCTGCTGCCACAAAATGCAAATTGGCCAAGACGCAAGACAGCGACGAGACCACAGCCTGATGATGACGTTAGCCTTGTGCAGCAGAGGCTTTTACTTCAATTAGCTGGAATTAGGTGGCAAAGAAAACAGGATGCCCAAGAAAGAAATGAACAGGAATGTGCAAACTCAGGTAGAATTCGGTTATACAAGAAATATGGCCATATTAATAATATAAAATGAGTTTTTAAGCCGCACAAGCATTATATCTAAGGTATTTCTTATATGATATAATGCTCTTTTTTGATAAATCTTTCTGGTGTTTAATTTCCCTCAGTGCACAAAATAAACTCCTCCAGACTCCTCCATCTCCTCCCCAGTGCCATCCCGGTACTGTCAGCTCTTGTGTATCTCAAAAAATGGCAACTGTGCGCCGGAAGTGAATGTGTGTTAGATTTTTCAATGCAAGTGCAATGAGAGCGTAAATGCTTCACACACACAACACACTCCCCGGAGTGGTTCAGTACAGTAAGCCCCCAGTAACAGGCAGTAATCCCCCCTTGGAACCAAACAGAACCAAATAGAACCGAACAAAACAGGAAGAATGGCCAGACATGACACACTCGTATATCTATGTAAATGCCGGCGACCGAGCGAGGTGTGCGAAATGTATTTCTGGCCGACGAAATAGATTCGCAAATTTTATGCAGCGGCAGTGGCAGCAGCAGGAGATCCCTGGGAGCTGCTATATTCCCGCTCGGGGAATATACTCCCATACTCCTGCCACAGAAGGCAGACAGCACTTTTACACCCGCGACCGATGCAAATAAAAAATAGGAGAAATAATCGAGGCTTGCAGCAGTTGCTGCTGCTGCTGCTGCTGCTGCTGCTTGGAATAAATTGCCATGTTGTTACAATTTCTTCGTGTTGCAAGAATAAATTTAAGGAAAGGATGCAGGCTTAGCCAGGTTTTCCAAGTTCGCCAGGTTCACAAATGCTCCCTACGCATGCACAGAGAGAGAAATGTGTCTAGGATTTGAAACGAGACTCAAAAAAATACCCTTTTGCTGTTTAAATAAATATTCCAAAGCTTGGGCTTACTTTTCGCAAGGCTCTTAAAATTTTACATCATTCATTTATATTTTAAATAGTTTTGTATTTCCTAAAGTTTTTCCCAGTGCCCCTCCTCGAGGTGCTGAGCTGAACATGCAAATAATTAATAGCATTATAAGATGCACTCACGAAATCGCGCACAACATCGCCGGGGCGATGTAATAACTCAACGGCAGGCCTGGAATCCCAAGGCAAACGCAGGCTCCAGACCCAATCCCCGACCAAATCCAAATCCCAATCCAAACCCGAATCCTCGTCGAGTTCCAGATTGTGTCGCTCTAAGGACAAGGACAATAAGTGTTTGCGAAAGCCAAAGAGTCACGCTCCTCCTGGCCTGGCCTAGGAAATTACATAACCCGGCGAAGGTGTTAATGCAAATCCCCCCCAAATATGCTAATGAGTTACTCGATGGCACAAAAGGATTTTCTGGCCAATGGCCAGAGCATTCGCTGGAGCCAGAGCCAAAGCCGAAGCCGAAGTCGAAGTCGAAGCCGGTGGCAAACATAATTGCCACAGCACGTAGCACGTAGCTTTTGGGGTCAGCGAACCGCGCACAAAATTGAAGACAATCAATGCAGCGGCGGCCTGACATTGATTTATGAACTCTTGGAAAATTAGGTAAGACCATTTATGGTCAATGCCTCTGTTGCACTGCATTTCCAAAATAAAAATATATATATATAAAAAAAAACACCGAAAACCACAAGAAATTCACTCCAAAAATGTGACAGAAGTGAAGGGTTTTCGAGTTGAGATATAACGCTTTCTAAAACCAAAGACCAGAAATTAATTTCCAGCCTCAACCAAGAAGATCTCTTTGTAGAATTAAGGAAACCATTGCATAACTCCATAGGAGAATTGAAAAAATATAAATCGAGGTTCAATAACCGCTACCAAATACAGAAGCTGAACCAAATAACTCTGTGAAGCATACAAGAAATATAAAAAATATATACAGCTTTGTAAAGCATATAAAAAAGTATATGTCCAAGCAGAAAGCAAAGGCGATTCATTACCAACTTTACCAAAAACGAGTTAAAATTGTGGCGAAAAAATTGCATAATTTGTGTGACATTGACTGCGCGCGGCTACGGCAGCCCGCCAATAAAATGTCATTTACCGGCGTATAAATGCGGAATGCATCCGTCGACAGTGCCACGCTGACATCAATAAAATATATATTCATTTTTATAAAAATGCACGAATTTTAATTAATTGATAAATTCGGTAAAGAGCTCAACAACAACAGCAACAATAACAACATTCGGTTGGCACTAAAAGGTCCCGCCAGGAATGAGGATAAGGGGCCAGAAGTGCGGCTGTCAATTACGAGGATGTCGACGATGGACTCTGGCTACTTGGACTCCAAAAACGACGTATTCCCAAGCCGGGATGCAACTCCCGCTTTTATTGATGTCATTTTAAGGGGTATGGTGACTATGTTATGCAGTTTGTAAGGGTACTAAAAGAGGTTTCAAAATTATATACAAATTAAAAGGATTTGTCTTTCTTTAACTATAATTTTAACAGTTCTTCAAGGATAATAGTGACGCTAATTTTGTTAGACTTCAGGCTTTTCTAGATCGAAATTGTTAAATATATTTTGTATCAAACGAGTCTCAAGCTAAATATCCTTCAAAAGAGTACTTTAAACTTCGGTTTACTATTTACTCCCTGTTTTTATTGGTAATTTTTTTCTTTTTTGCCCATCTTGTTTGCGGCCTCTGACGTTGTTGGGGCGTTAATATTCATGAATCGAAATAATTTGACAGTTCGGGGCAACATGCGAGTATGCCACGGCGACTGTATGGGTTCCATCGAGATATTTATGCCGCCGCGGCTCTTGGCCCGCTGCTGCTTTTTGCCCGACTTCGGTTTGGGCCTTCTCGGCTGTCAGTGGAACTGCGTGAGGCGTTGGTGAAAAGTACTCGAAATAATTGACAGCTGTGGCTGCCTTTTTTGTTGCCGTGGCGGCGGCTGCCCGTCTTTCGCTTTTAATTGTAGAATTTTTATGGCTCCCGTGGCTCTGTGGCTCCTCCGTCGCCAGTCGATCTGTCAATCGGCTTGGCGGCCCCCAAGCCTTGATTACTTGCCCTGGTCAGTCATTAAGTCATCGAAGATCTCGCAACTGCCTGGGATAATCCTGGGATTTGGCGAATCTTTTATGACAGCATTAACTCGAAGTGGAGGAAGTCTAATCAAACAATAAAAAGTTTCGCTTATCTGAAGCAAAGGAATGCAATTGTATTTTAGGATCGCAAATGTCGAGCGTTACTTTTACGATAATGGAAGAAATCTGCAAAAGGCACTTAGAAGATCAGATCATCAAGGAAAAGATTCTAAAAGAGATAAGATCAGGAAAAGAGGATACATGGTTACATTTAGCTTTGAAATTTTATAAAAAGTTTAGATTAAAGTTAAAATTTATGATAAAAAATTCTTCTTTAAGAATATATATGGCTTAATTTTAGATTAAATATATTCATACTTAACCAAATATGTTTTTGTGGACTACACAATCTGTGAATATATTTTTTTAAGGTGTAGAGGGAACTTCTCAGTTAAGGAATGCTATGACATTTCAGGATTAAATATATGGAGTTTTATTTTTACGATAATGGAAGATACTTTAATGGAAATGGGACAACAGAACTTCCCTTTAATTTACAAAATGGTTGCTTTCACCTCAAAAAACAATTACTTCCCCTGAATATATATATAATTTTAACCACATTATTGTAACCAATTATCCTTTGTAAGCTCACGTCATGTGAATCCATATTCCACTTTAATTAATTCAATTTTCGTGACAAATTTTAGGCCGAAATAAGCTTAGTTAAACACATAATTGAATGCAATTGAAAAGACACCCCTTTTGGGTTTCCCAACCAATCATATTTTCCACTGCATCCAAGGTGCATCTCTTTCCCTGCAAAACCAACCAATTTGACGTTTAGTCGAAAAGTTGGCAGGAGTTGGCAGTTGGCCAGCTGTTGCTCCTTCTGAAGGCTAATTGTAATTGTTTTAATGAATTCGTTGCGGTTTTGCGCAATTTGCATGCAACTTTTTCATTACAAGCGACGTGTGTTTCGGTTTGGGTCTCGGTTCCTGTTTCGGTTTCCGTTTGTCACCGGCCAGGTAGCAGCCCGTCATGTTGACTGACCTGAGACTGAGTGGGGCGAGTGAGCTGCACACGCAAATTGCTAATTGAATTTAAATTGCACTTTAATTTGATGAGCGGCCCGCTCGGAGATGATAAATTGTGCAAACGCTTGCCAAAGCTCCAACCGCAACAATCGAGAGCGAATTAAGGCTTCGACATGCCACTTTCACTCTGCCATGACGGCTGTCAGCTGGGAGGGTCAGGCATTTCACCTGAGCCCCTCCCTCGGAATGCATTGTCCATTTGCATGCACTGCGAAAAAATTGGTGGCATTGAAAGGGGAAGGAAATTTGAGTACCCGAAAATAATCTCATAAAAATATTTGTTTCAATCTGAAGCTTTTTCTACCTCCGAAAGTTATAACAAGTGTTAAAAACTCCAAAACTTATATCACAAAGATATGTATTTGTGATCACAGAGGTTTTACTTTGTATATAAATTATAATTTATAACAATTGAATTATCTGCAATTACCTTGAATTGACTATGTGAAATCGATACTCAAAGCCTTTTGCTCTAAATTATGGATAAATTTATTAAACAATTAGAATCTTACAAGGCAAAATGCAGAAGGAAAATTTGCCAGACTTATGCAGCTAGAAGCTTGTTGAAAAACAATCCTGAAGGCTAACAATAAAACGATGTTACACATGCAACACATTATTCTTAAATAACTCCCTTGATTATATTTAATTTCAACATATTCTGAAACTTAAATTTCACTAAGCTCAAGAATTTGTTTAAAATATTAAATTTCATCCTCATTTCTCTGCCTGCACCACCCATTTTCACGGGGGAGTCTCCGCCTACGACTGCATTTCGGTCTCATAAATTGCAACCTATTTAAAGTGGGCAGCAGTGGCGGCAGGAGCAGCAACTCGCCTCAACTGGCCGCTGCCGAATGCCATAATTTTTAGCTCTAATTGCGACACTGCGAACAGGGGACTCCGGGATAGGCGGGCAAAGGACTGGTCCCAGACTGGTCCCAGTCAATTTAGCTATTTTCGCGTTTATTTTTCATTTAATGAAATTACAATAAACGCCCGTCGCATGCAAAAAAGCCCAGCCACAAAGGGGGAGCGGTGGAATGGGTGAGCCGGGGAGGGGTGAAGCAGTGGGTGCACTGCATCCACATGCCTGGCATCCACATGAGCAGTTGGCACCACAAAGCGCCCATTAGTGCGTTGGCGTCGTTCCAGACTTGGCTTTGCTTTTCATTTGCTTTGCTTTTGCCGTGCTTTACTTAGGGACACTGTGAGGAAAATGTAACCGGAATTTTAAATTCAATATAGAAATAATAAAATATATTATTTAAAATGTATACAGCTGGTAAATATTTTAGTACGCTAGGAAAGGTAACCCAAAGTCATAGTTAAATAGTTTAGGAACGCCTTCTTCTCTTAATTGATTTTTCTGCTTTTTACAAGTGCATTGAAGTTTGGAAAACTCTTGTTAAGTCTGCCTACATTTCCTCGACTCATACTCAGACTCGGTTGTATGAGGTAATCCCCATTATTAGCGCAATTAGTGCAACCGCCTCGGCATGGGCCTGAAAGCGGAGCAGCATTGTTGGGCCCTGAGTTATGTACCCACACTCATTTAGCGAAATGCCAATGTGTTTAGCACTGATTGAAAGTGCAGCAGCAGCAGCAGCAGCAGTAGGAGCAGCAGCAGCAGCAAAGTCCATTGAATAGGCCACGTTTAGAGATGCCAAAGGATCGGCAATGGGGATTCGATTCGATTTGATTGAAAGAGAGGCGGCGTGGGGTGAAGCTGCACTTGAAGCGGTCAAAGACTCGCCCAGATTAATTGCAGCTCCCGCTCTGTACCAGTCCAGGCACTGGTTATGGCGAATTAGAGCGAATGTTCGCCGGTTAATTATCAGTATTATTCCCCATCAGGTTAATCGCCGCTCATACGGAACTAACGACCCGTAATAGTTCATAATTCGCCACGATGGCCTGCCTGGACACCTGCTCGGGACGGGACCTGGGCATTAACATTCCGGTGGCTCACATCGCACTCGCTCCTGGGCTTTAGGCCCACTATCCATCCCATCCCATACATATATCCCATCTACCAATGCCGGGTTTGGAATACCAAAAGGCTGGCCACCGCAATTACAAGCTGCTCCTGACAGCCGGCGCTACGTGACACAGCCCGCAAGGAGGCGAAATGGAAACACCTGTTGCGGTGGTGGCCACTGGCACAGCACACCCACCCACCCACCGCCAACTCCTCGCCAGAAATCACCAACAGCAGTGGCGACCCACGCCGATGTCCGTTAATCGCCCGCCGCTCCGCATAACTTGTTGGCGCTGACAACGACAACGGGATTTTGAACACTGATAAAAGGCGACGGCTCCTGCCGTGGGTTACGGAGGGGTAAGGTGGTGCTGGTGGTGCAGTGGTACGGTGGTGGTGGCGGTACTGCGGTGGCGGAGCTGGGAAATCAAGAAAACCATATTTAATAAAATGACAGTGGCTGTCAGATGCCGTCAAAAGAAATACATTTTGCCAGGCGAGTGCACTGGAATAATAATTTTGTAATAAAAGAACTAAAAATCTTAAAAATATATATTTGTTAAGACTAAAACTAGTAGATTTAGTTAATGATTTAAAAATAACTTTTAAATAATTTGTATAATTTTATAAACCCATTTATGAAGTTAATGCGAACAAGGAAATCCTCATAAGATTTAACCTTTTTCCTTGAATGTTCCTTGACTTTTCTCTCTCTGCAATGAGTGACAGGGTGGTAGTGGTGTTGGTAGTACAAACTTGGCTTGCCAGGCACGAGCTTTTGGCCAGAAACCGCAGACAGTTACAAAAGCCACCCGCCGCAGTCATAAGGCATAAGGCCCCGTCACCGTCACCGTCAGCTAAAACAATGCCAATGACAATCGCGGCGATTATTGAACATTGTGTATTATTTGTTATTGCATTTTGTCATTCTGTCTTGTCGCCTGTCTGTCTGTCCGCCGTCTATCCCCTCAGCTCCCTTACCTACCACCCACCCTTTATGGCCAATTAATATTAAGGTGGGCGTGTGTGAGCCTTGTTTTCAATAAACGCGCCGAGCGCGACTGATGAAGGAAATGTTATGCAAGACAGGCACACGGGGGCTCGAGTCCTGGCCGGGTCGTAACTCCCGCTTAAGTGCGCAGTTAGGAGGTGTTCTGCCATAAAAAAGCAGAAGATATGGCCAACAGATGTTGGCTCTGGCCCACAGGTGAGCTGCGTGAGAGATGGATTGACGGGGCTGAAAGGATTTGTTGGCTGGCCGACTGCGATATGCTAATTGAGACGGACATGACTGGTCGGTAATTGTTTGTCTCTCAGTTGTGTTAAGTAATCCGATGACGGCTGAGGATATGACTGGTAATAAATATTTTTCTTTAAAGGAAAGAAGTAAAGAAGAGATGATGGAATTATTTATTTATTTATGTAGAAATAATTGATGAGGTCTGTAGATGGAGACTCTTGGAGATTATGTGATAAATAAGAAGTAAGCAGCTGAGAATCTAAGAAGTCTGGTATATAAAATTATTAATAAATAAATTAAATTTTTAAAACAATCGAAATGACTTCCATCTTCAAAGAGATGAGAATCTCTTATAAAAACAGCTTTATCTGGGTCACATCGCATAGATACACATCGCCAATTTACAATTGTTCCTGCAACTTGCAATTATCATAACCAAAAATTATTGGAAATATCCCCGAGAAGAGGTAGAAGTTCGGTTAGATGTGAGGGAATTGCGAGTGGAAATGTCTGAAATTTGCAACAAGCCAGAACCAATTGCTGGCCCGCCACAACGGCAACAATGGCAACGTTGTCAAAGTCGGCGGCGGCGGCGAGGATGCAGCTATGAAAATTGCGTTAGAAATCTGCAATTTATATCGCGCTGCCCCGCGAAATACACAAAGGAGCGACGGTCCGGGCCAAAAACATAAATACGAGGAGGAGGCAAGGGGTTTCGAGAGATGGCCAGAGATGCAACGACCCAGGTTACGAGGTCTGGGAACAATGTGGGATAAAGTTTTAATAAATATTTGAATGCTCTTTTGTGTAATTATTTATTGTTTTTAATTCTCAGATAATTCTTTCATATTATTTGATATCACTTTAAACTATCAATTATCTATGAAACTATATTTAATAAATACTTCTGAGGAGGTTGAGCCTCGAAAGGTTTCTAAATGAAATTAAATGACCTTTTTACTCTGCAAAAACCATGATAATAATTATCATAAAATTCCCTATCAAGTTACAAACCCTATCAGAGTCCAAATATACCCTCTCTTCCCAAGAGTAACCCCTGCCACGTTCGATAATCGCAATTGTTTGCAGCTTGCAACGCATTCCGAGGCCTGCCTGCGCCGCTGTCGTCGCCAGGTTGTTCGGCGGTCACAGGAAACATTGGAAAATTGAGCATGGAAATGGACGACGCCACACACCACAAACAACAAAAAAAAAAACCAAACAAAAAACAAAGCAAACACTACAAAAAAATAGCCAGGAAAAGAAGTGAAGAAGAGGAATGGCCGGCAACTGGCAGCAGCGGAAAACCTCTTCATTGAAGTCCCGTCCTCAACCGAGATCCTCGCCAGCTCACCAGCTCCACATCCTCCCTGTCGTCGGCTGTCTCATTTCGTATGCGCAAGGCGTCTGCTGTCTGCCTTGGAGGAGGAGGAGCAGGAGGTGGACCTGGAGGAGTTGGGATGCCAAGGAGCCGGACTAGACCCCAGCTGCCAATTTGTTGGCCCCGAAAACTGGAGCAATTATTGCAGTTGCAACCGGCCGAGTGCAGTGGGTGCAGTGCATCGCAGTCAAATCGATTCGGTACGCATCTTCCTGCAACATGTGGCGGAAAGAGCGGGCAAAATTGATTTGTTGCCGTCCGAGTGTTAATTGCCACTCCGCCGAGTAGGAGTCGGTGTAACTGTAACTCTCTGGCGAATCTAGGCCAGCAGTGGACTCCGCCCCGTGGAGCTCTTGAAGCAGCTGGAACCCGCCCTGGTTATTACGAGGGGACGTGTGCGAATGCGTTGAAAACTCACAAATTTCTAATGATGATATATTGGTGGTTAGGCAACGGCAAGGCTATCAAATTAACAAGATCATCGCTTCCGGCCGGCAATTGCCTGGAATCTCCTGCACAGGCATTGACTTTCGCATTAATCTTGGCCAGGAGGAGGAGGAGCTCCTTCCACGTACGTGTTCGTTCCCACAAAATTTATGCCCAGGCGACGACGACTTTGATTTCACGTCAAAACTCATGGGTGTACGAATGCATCATTTTGATGGTCATCATCAGTCTCTGACTATCAAACAATCGACAAACGGCTAACGGCGGCAACATGTTGCATTCGGGTATAAAGTCGCGTTTCTGCAACGTGCTGTGGCACTGCTGCACTGCTGCACTGCTCCACTGTTGCTCTGTTGCCAACAATTACCCGGCCAGGTCCGTTGACTGCTACAAATTTCAGGCGTCTTGGCCAGCGACAGCAATCTGCACGAGGCCATCTAACAGCAGCAGCAGAAGCAACTGCAAGTGCAGTGTGAGAAAATCTTTGTATTTTATAGCTTATATTTGAGAATTTCTATAATTAAGAACAAGGAGTTATATAATATAATTTTATAATATAATTTTTTACTTAAGAAAATTCACAACAATTATATATTACGAAACCATTTTATGCTTTCTAGAAGTTCAGCTGAAACGCTGAAGCTTAAGAGTCACATATCGTAGCCTCACATATCACATAAAATATTTAAATAATATTTTAACATATTCGTAGATATTAATTATATAAATTAAACGTTATATTAATGAAATTAATTCATAGATATTTGTATATATAAATTAAAGTCTGGGAAAATTATATTTAAATCTTAAATTTATATTGCATATTTTAGCAAATTAAACTAAAAGAGAATAGCAGACCACGAGGATGATGCTTAAGAGGATAGGAAGGTTTTTTTTATGTTTTAAATTAAAACTTATTTATATTATATAACTTAAACATTGAGTAATGCAATCATTTTCCCTAAATTAATCACAATAAAATACCAATTTTTACCCAGTGCATTAGGAATCAGAGCTGCCCCGTTGGAGCGAGGAAGTTGCAACCTGTTTCTGCACTTGACCATGGCAACTGTGGAGACTGGGAACTTGCAGCTTGGAACTCTGGCGACTGGCAGCCAGAAAAGCAGCAACATGTTGCCGAATTGACAATTTCGCTGGGCATGAGCAGCCACTGTTGTTGCTGTTGTTGCTGTTGCAGTTGCAGTTGCAGTTTCTGCTGCAGTTGCCGTTGCCGTTGTCAATTGTCAGTGTTTCTTTTTTTTTTTTTTGCCTGCTGCTCCGCTCTCCCCAAAAGCCTGGTTTATGCAAATTGCAATGAATTTCCATGGCCTAGCTCGAGTTCAAGTTCCAAGTGGGCGTTTGATTTCAATCGCGGAGTTTTCACATACGCGAATTGAGTATCTCCCATATGGCTCTGGTGTCGACAAACGGATCCTCGTCCTGGCTCCCGCTCCCGCTCCCCTCCGATCCGATCCGACTTTGCCGTATTAACGGGGCTTGCCATTTCGATTTTATGTTTAGTTATATATTTGAGGCTGCTCGTTATTTTTCATTGGATTCTCCTTCATATTTGGCCTCTTGATCTTGACTCGACGCTTGCCAATCTCGGGCTGGCGATCATTAGGGAAAATCATTTTTCACCGCACGTCGCGCTAGCTGCTTTTCAATTTGTCGATCGCCGTGTGTTGATAGGTTTTCCATAATAATATCTCATATATATATATATATGGGGTTTTTTTCGGGGGCCATTGCCTCTGCATTCCTGGACACTCTCCAATTCTGGGCGGTATCCCAATCCATCGGACGTATCGCCAGCTATCGCGTAATTTGATCTTAATGCTCATCGTGTTTGCTTATGTTGAGTTCTCGGTTCTCCCCCCGAAAATATAAATTAATCTTCTCCGAGGGGCTGTTGGTAATATTCAATCGATTTATCGTCTGCTTGTTAGCTGTCAAGTGAGTGTCAGCGCTGTGACATTTGAAATTGGGCAGGCGAGATTTGTGAGAGGATTTGGATGGGGATTCGGGTAAAGTGTGCGTGAGCGGACTCCCGGGCAGATTGTGGGATTTTCTTTTTTTCGATCAAAAAAAGTACACTTTTCGTGGTCAAATATCACGAGGGGGAGACATCATCGAATGGCTATTACTTGGCAAGTCATTAATTTCGTTAATTACTGTAAGTCGACGCCCAGGGGAGGTTTCATTAGTAGGGGACTTGAGATAGTTTAGAAATCTCTGGAGGTATTGAGAGATAAAGGATTTGTTTACAGATATTTCTCTAAAACGGTCTTTATAGGTATTACTACAAACTCCATAACTTTTCCGTAAAAAAAAAATAAAATTAAATTTGAAAAGCATGTCTTTGCTAATTCCTATTTTTTAGATATTTCCCAACAGCAACCGTGTATCGATATTATATCCTTAAATAAACCCCCACAAGAATGTTTCCAGGAAATACTCATTATACATGGCCTGCTATCAGCAGATATGCGCAGCCTATCCGATTATCTCTACAGGGAATAATTATGCATTGCAGCCACACACATAATCTCAACTGCAGCACTCGAGACAGATTCAAATGCGGGGCACGTCGCCGCGGTCGTTAAAAATCGAACACGCACTCGAGCCATCGAAACAGTCGAACAATCGAGGCACATTGATCTATGTACGCTGCATACGATATGATTTACGATTGAGCCATGAAGAATGTCACGATTTAATAGGCTTATCGGCACCAGTCCCCACTCCCCAGTCCCTATCCCAACCCCTTCGGCACCGGGAAATCAATCCCGGAGCTGGCACTGCGTGCGGTCTAATTATTTTATGACAAAAACTCAACTGGTGGGCGGGCTGCAACGGCGATTTAAATATTTCAATTCGACGGGATGGCTAATTAAAATTTCAAGCCTGCTCCGCTTACAGGCGTCATAAAAATTGAGTTTTGATTTATGCCACAGAAAAATAATAAATAAATAAATAAAAATTTGAATGAGCATTTCCCAATGCAACGCGGGTCTCCGCACTCTGCCTCTTTCTTCGCGTTTAAGTGACACTTGGCTCTGCGGGGTAGCGTTCCACCTGACTAACACTTGCATTTTTTACGATGCTCCAGACCAGGAGATATAGCCCCATAGAGCAGGATGCAGAGGGAAAAAATTAGGGTGTTAATGATGAAAATTTTGATTATTAAAGTTGGAATTAAGTTGAAACGCAAGAAAGAAATAGCTTGTGGAAAAAGCTAAAAGGTTTTCTATTAAGGATCAGAAACTTAACAGAGTACCAAGGACATAAGGGACCTCTTCTGCATTAACGTTTGCTTTCTACTAAAATTGTCAACTGATTTCAGCGGAAAAGTGATGAAATTCACACAGAATGTTGAATATGTTGAGCTAAAGATATAGTTGAGTATGTAATAAGTAGTACATCCTTTCTGAATCAGATTGTTTCCTAACTTCGACTAGGTCCTTAAAGCATAATCTAGACAAATTAAAAAAATAGTCAAAATATATTATAATATTTAATCTTCATTTTTTGCCGTGTCTTCCAAGGGGCCCACAAGGTTTATGGCCCTGCTACGAGAATCGTTTAACTTTGATTTCGGTTTCCCGATTTCTGATTTATTTGCCCAACGAAGTCGCTAGGCAAAATGCATCTACGAGACTGCCAGGGCCCGCGGTCATAAATTTCCATGGACCAGCTGGGCCAGTGGGTTTCCACCGGGGGTTTCCGCCCGGCGCTCTGGCGCTCTGACTCTCTCTCTCTCTTTTGATATCAACGGTAAAAACTCACCATAATTTTTAATTGCACAAATTTATGGCCTGACCGATGGGGCGTCGCCTTGCCCTGGATGATGGAGGGCCGCTGTAACCGAGTCAGATTTCCATCCCGATCCCGATCCCAAACCCGATGACGGCGTTAGCGGTGCTTTTGTCCACACGGACTCACAAAGGGCCATCAGTTGACCATTTTACAGCCGATTTATTTGCGTCCGCGGCAGATAAATAGCCGACTGGAGATGGCTATTAAAATCAAATAAAATCAATGCTTAAAATTCGGGCCTTTAATGAATAGTCCGAGGGCCATAAATCAGTAATCCACACGAGGCCCGAGCTCTGCCCACAGCTCGTCAATAAAAGCGCCTGTAATGAGGCATTTATAAAAATGTTAAAAACGTTAAAGCGTTCTCTTTCCATTGTGAGATATTAAAATTAATTTAACAGGCCGAAATAAATGCCAGAAAATCAAAGCCTACGTAGATGTTTGAAGAGGAATGCAGGGGGGCCTTTGGGTGTGTGTGACCGAGGTGAAACTCGATATGGCAGGGCCGCGTGGCCGCTTGTTGTATCCTTCGCCGATATCCTCTTTTGGTATTTTCCCTGTTCACTTGCCTCTGTTTTAGATAAAAAAATATTTGGCATAAACAACGAGAATAGCAAAAGCTATAGTTCCCTTCCCCCCCACTCTGGGGGCTCATATTTCAATTTCGATTTTTGAAAACGATGTGCGATGCGCGATGTGCGATGTGCAATGTGCGAGCTAAGCGCAAACAAACAAGCGAGCCAAAGCAAGCAGGCAAACAGATAAACAGCCAAATACATTGAATGAGTTTATACTGTACATGTGTACATATGCATAATATGAGAGGGTACACTCGAAAAAACTGGGTATTTGTAAGAAAAAACTGAGCTGATAGCACCAACAGAAGTCAAGATACAAACAAGGGAGATCGAAAGCTTAACAACTTAATAAAAAATTGTTTATTAAATAGAAAAAATGTATTTATGGTTCAGCAATCTCTACTGTACTTCAGGGATAAATATATTTTATATTTTCTATTTAATAAAACTAAAAACAATTATATTTTGCAGTGCATTGTGGCTTTGGCTCACATATCTATGCGTTGTGTCCGACATGGGATGCGACACGGATGCGCCTCGGAACTGGAGCTGGGAATGGAATCGAATCGAGAGGCGAATGGCCAGGAGTCAAGAGACTGGGATCCAGGGGGTTAGGAAATGAAAGGAGCAGAGTGGAGTGGAGAGTGGAGGACACGGGCAGTCAAGTGCCTGCTGTTCGCACAAAACGCATCGCAACTTTGGCCCCGATGTCGCGACGTCGTCGTTGCAAAAATACAAAATGTCCAAAAATGAGGCACAAACATGCGCATGAATTTCGCAGTTGGCCATTCGCATTCGCAGTGCTCCTGTGCCCCTTTTTGGCCAGGAAATGCAGCGCAAATAAATGAGGCACCAGCACCGGCAGCCGTCGACGCTTGACCCTCGTCCGGGACAATACATAATTTAGCCGTTTTGGTAATTTTATATTTTGTGTTCTTGATGTTCGAGAAATGTTTGCATTTTCGATTTTTGACTTATTGGAAATTCTATCTGTTCCGCTTCTCGGCGGCAGCTGCTGCCACGGGGCAAGTGTTGGGCCAACACCTTAATGGCCGAAATGAGCCGAAACTCTGGCTAATTGCCGGGCGGGTCGTAGACAACGAGTGTGCCTTTCGCGCCCCGTGGGGCAGCAGACACTCCAGTTCCAGTTCCTACTGCTTCGAGCTCTCCAGCTACCAGACAGCAGGGCATTTGCATAAACATGCAACGTGTCTAATACCCGGAGCGACGCGATGGTCCAGACCGGGCCCAGACTTCCGGCTCAAGGCCGCAACACGCGCTTAGCCACAGGCCAACTTCTGTAACCTAAACTGGTGTTTGTTGGATTTTTTGGGAGTATATTTAATGAATTTTAGGGATTGGTTAAGTGTGTTTCTATTAAATTCGGGGATGTGTTTGCTTTTTAAATAAACTTGAAAACTGTTTCCCAAGTTCTGAGATAATATAATTACTCAACTTGTTATTTTATTCATTTCTATTATCATTCTGAAAACCTTACTTTAACTCCATCCAAAACCTAATAAGTAAAGCTCCTCCCAGCTCCATATTTCTTGGGACCTATAGACTAGTTCCAGGTTAAGGAATTCCAACTGTAGAGCCGAAAAAGAAACTCTGATTCAATTAACAGGCCCGCGCAGACATGGAAAGGGCGTGGCCAGGCCTAACAAAACCTAAGCAGGAACTGCAGGCTTCTGGCCTTGATTCGGGAGCAAAGTTCCTAAGATTCTATCTGTCGTTGTGGTGTACACAAAAAACTAAAACATTCGAACTTGAACTTGCCGCAGCACACACAAAAAACTACCTACCGCATTTCGTGGCTGGCATCCGAAAATGGCCAAAAGTCAACGTTCGGCGGCATCTCGCAAGTGGCGTTTTGTCAAATATTTTCGAACAGTTTTCAGAGGAAGAGCGAACGACTGGTTTGGAGCCGCTTCACGACTTTTATTTAATGAATTTCGCAAATTTCTGGCGGCTGCATCTCACGCATGCGAATGGCTCCGATCTCCGGCCGAGAACTTGTCTCCGCCGTACACAATGTGCAAATAATTGTCTCAATTCCTTGGATTCCTTCCTTCCCTGGCAAGTTGCTGCCAGAAACTGAATGAGTTTCCAGGAGTTTCTTCGTAGAGAAGAGCCATCCGATTATCGGGTTATCTGAGTGTTTAGGCGCCTCTGGGGAGAGATACTCCCCGGATTGGGGATATGGAAATTGCAAAGCCAGAGAGTCCTGGCTACAGGCAGGCTTCAATTTAAAGTTTCTCATTCCCAAGGCATCATTCCGAAGAGCCATCAAAAAATATTCCATTGATTTGCACACCGAACAAGCCTAGTTCGTTCCTTGAATTCCATTCCCAATCGTTGATTTTAGGCTTGAATCATTTTGCGTAGCTTACGAGTAAGTAAATTACTGCAGAGAACAAAAAGTAAATAAGCAAATAAATATTCCATTAATATAAACATTATTAACATTTAACTGATATAAATATTTGATTTAAAATACATAGGGTTTCTTTGCTATGCTTTCCTTGTGATAATTAATCAATCAATAAAATTAGTTCCTAAATATTTTAAAATATTTTTCCGTGTACCTAAATTACTAGAAAGAGACAACATAAGTTTAAAAAGACACAGAGAACCTTTGGTTCTTTCAGAATGAATTGCCAAACGCAGATGACAATGAGTTGGGGGCCTTCGGGGCCAACATGGGACCAGTAACAGTGCCTCAAAAAATACTCGCACAAATCGAAAAGGAACCGAAACGCGTTGCGAAAAACAATCGTCGTCAGTCAATTCGAATGCGATTCGGGGTATGCGCGACAGGTATGCCTATGAAAGCCCGGCTCCAACCCGCCAGAACGGGGAACCGGGCTCGGCGACAATTTTTCAATTGTCTGCCGCAACTTTGGCCACCACGGAGGTCGTCGTCGTTGTGGGTTTTTTATTTTATTTATTTATTTTTTGTATTCTTTGTTTTTTTATGTTTTCCCCCTTTGCATTGCTCAGATGGCTTGGCAATGAAAAGCGCCGCAGTTGCATATAAAAATCTGTTTTCGTCTTGCAACTTGTTAATTGCGAACGAGGAGTCTCAGAGCATTTAATTGTTGTCGCAGCTACTGTTCGCCTTGAACCTGGCCGAGTGTCTGGCTTTAAGTCTGAGGTCTGGTCTTGTCCCTGAGACGCTCACAATGGCCGGGACTGGACCATGTGCGTGGGCAGCTCCAATTACGCGCTCGTACCCAGGAAGAGGCGACCCGCTGCGAAGGCTCACGCTTCGGTTGGCCTCCAGTCGGCTTACAAGAGTGAAGAAGCGAGAGCAAGAACCCGGCCAACGAAAACAAAACTAATTAATAAATTAATTATGCCATTACAATAATACACACACACACCACCAAGAGCAGGGCGACCCCAGACTCACGCACTTTAATTATGAATATTTTCATGCTAAAATATGCATGCACTTGCCGAGAGCTAAAGCTGTTTGTACAGGGTATCAGGGGAGTTTAGAGGGTAAAAACCACTTAAAAATTAATTCTAAATTTAATATAAGCTTAGAAATTCTAAAAAATAAGGAAAGGTTAAGGAAATCTATACTTATAAGGGAATTTCAACATTAAAATGCTAAAAGGTTGTTTAAATTTCTAGATTAAAAGACTTTTAAGCTGTATTTAATTTAGCAGGTAAAAGGAAGTATATAATATTATTTCCAGCATTAATTAATACAAATTAAAATCCGTTATTATAAATATTTAATTTATAAGAATTATTCCAGGGGTACTAACCCTTCGAACCCCTTTCAACCCCCGCAACTTCTCTCTGTTTTGGTGGTTGATGCCGCTGTCGCTGTTCCTCCAAACGGGAGTTGACTTAATTAACCGCCCCAGGTGAGGCTGCCACCGCTTTCCCGGGGACCGCGCTCAGGTGGGTTCAGGTGGGTTCACCAGCAGCAGCAGCAGGTTGGCTTCGGTTTTGACATGGCTGCGTATTTTTTTGGCAGCTAATTAGTGACGTTTGAATTAATTAAATACCGAAATGGGCAATTTCATGGAAACTTTCCCAACGCCTCTCCCATTGCATTTGCCTTTTTTCGTATGCAATCGTTGGAGCATGGCGAGCCAGTTAGATCGAATCTATTGCATTTTATTCGAAATTTTATTCCCATGTTAACAGTTCTATTATCCTTGCGGCTATATCGGTGGTACACCACCGCGCACCACCGACCCCGCCGACTGGCGAGCGAATGATAAATCGCAGCATTTACGTGTGTGCGCCGAGGCAAATATATCAGGCGGGCAAGGTCATAAATATTAATTGTGTTTCGGCGGAGGGACTGGCGGTGGGACTGGGAGCACACACACCCATACTGGGAATAATTTCTAATAAATATTTTAGATATTTTATTATAGAAAGGAAAGGATTTTAAGTGGAAAAAACAGTTTATATATTATTTATTGTTAAATTTTAGTTGGTTTTTGGGAGGAGGATTATAACTATGGTAACTAAGAAGAATACTATCATCATTTTGGCTTTTAAATTAGAGGTTTTTAGTTAAGTAAAGTATTGGTTTTTGAGCGAAAAATAAATGAAACTATAACAGCAAATATAGCATCATAGAAATAAAATATATCTCTAATCAACTTTATTAATTTCAGTCACAAGCCTTTAAATTTTAGTTTGGAAAATTTTAAATTAAGTATGCAGATTTATTAACCTAACAAAAACTAGCACAGAACAGCTTTTAAAATTGAACTTTAGGCTTTTTTGGATTAGTTATAGATTTTTTTAATTTTTGATTTCCCCACAAAAAAATGTATTTTCTGATGGTATTATATATTAGTTAATAGTTCTTTTCGATGGCATAAGAGACCAGAAGAGCCAATGATTGCCAAGTGTGAAATATATTTTCCGATTTTCATTAAGAATTCTGAGAAAATTCTTCAGACTTTACTTTACTAATAATAGACTTGCGAAAAAAAATAAAAATAACACAAACTATTACAGAAAAGCTTTCCGAAAGTCTTTGCTTTCGGCTATTAATTTCCTAATTAATATTAAATTCATATATGAGTTCTCTTCACATTCTCTTACCATTTATAATACTTTTTCCGTCTAAAAATATATAGTATTTCTCCCAGTGCATGGCAGAGTGGGGCCAGGACCTATCCTTAGTTTGCATGTTCGCCCGGCTCATTCTCCGTTGTTGTGCCGGTTGGCCTGTGGCTAGGTGTTGTTGTGCGCTGTTCCCTGTTTTTATGCCATTATCAATCG
>VNJS01007661.1:0-11060 GCA_008042575.1 Drosophila watanabei
AAACCCTAAAGCATGGCAGAGGAAAAACTTATCAGGCACAAGGATGAATTATAATAATAATGAAAAATCCAGGGGGTGCGGTTTGCGGTTAGCGGTGAGCGGTGAGCGGTGAGCAGGACATTCTGCATTCCTTTGTAACATACAACGTACAGTTTGGGGCGAGCAGATGTTGGGAGTGAGCGACAGTGGGATGTACGCGCTTGTTCCGGCTCAAAATTAGTTCGGTAGTTGGGAGTGGGATGGGGGAAAAGTACTGATCTCACAATGCTCTTGATTACAACCATAATTATTTTACTTCGCGTACTTGGTTGAGGGGAAGGAGAGGGAAAGAGAGGAAAGAAAGAGAAAGAGATGGCACTGGACAACTAAACAGGGAAGCTGTGATGGTGTTTCAGCTCCCTTTGACCCCACCCTACCATGATCGCATGCTACAGCCAAGGCTGGCGATCCCTTAGTCAAGTTATCCTAGTTCAGGACATCCTTCGGGTTTTCAGTACGGTTTCCATTCAAAAAAGATTTAATTAATTTCCAACATAATTACAAATTTATTTCTAAACTCCATGATTTTTCCTATACCAATATAATTTTAAAGTAAAAACTAAAAACAAAAGTAAAGTTAACAAAATTACATTTTCCTACATTTATTCTAATTGGCTTGATATTTTAATAGAAAAGAATAATTCGAAATACACTGCTGTAAAGTAAAAAGGTTGGATATAAAGGCAATTAAATGTATCAAATATAGTAGTAATATATATGGTAATAGTGTATATCAAAACATAAGAATAAATGAGAAAATAAAAGGAAAAAAAAATGACTATAAAGAATTTTAAATGCTAAAATTAATTAAAGATAGTGCATTTTCCATTATTTAATAATTAATGCTTTTATTTAAAGAAACTAAAAGTATTGAAAAATATTAGCAAAAATTAAGATAACAAAACAAATTAATTAATTAATTTAATTATTTTCCTTATTTTATTTGTTTTGTTTTTACTAACAAAAATTTCTCACAGTGTATGTAGTCATACGGAAAGTTTACCCAAAAGAAAGGGAGCTTTTATTTTAATCATAATTATACACTGCCAGAACATAAGCTGGGAATAAGTGATATTGAAATTTTAAAATTAAGATTTAAATTTAATTTTAAATTTTAAATATTTAATGTTTAATATTCATTATGAGCAATTTGTTTTTAAACTACATTAGGGAAATAAAAAAATTATATTATTTTTAAGTATTCATCGCAAAAATTTGTCGCGCAGTGTAGCAAATTGTAGGTAACGTTTTTGTTGTGCTGAATAGCTGAATGAGCGCGATCGGGAAGATAAGCAAAAGAAATGCATTTATGTTAGATAAGCTTTCGCATGGTTTTCAGCAATAACTGACGTTTTTGTTAAGAATGCATTGCAAGCTTATCTCCACGAATGACGAGATCAAAACAAAAACGAAATATGTATGCATGCATGTTTTTATCACTTACATATTTTTCTGCAGCTCCAACGTCGAAAGATCTTTGGACGGTGGGATGGCTGGAACAAATTCTTAGCGAGGGGAAATATTATTAATTAAAGAACGGCTATTTAATGTTTATATGTATGGCCGATCTTCACTGCACATTTTGTTTTATTATATTATTATTATTTATATGCACTTATTTTCTCTCAGTTATTCTTTTTTCATTTAGGTAATTTTTAATTCACTTTTTCACTTTGCAGGTTTTCGATTATTCCTTCTTTTCTTTCATTTTGCCAATATAAATTTTAGAATAATTTTAAAGAAAACAAGGCTTTATCTTTTTAAATAACTGAATTAAACTAAGAGAGAAATAAACTAAACTATGCCTATGGCAAACTTAATGGATTACAGCATTTTTACTGCATTTTTGGCGGAGCCTTATTTTTGTTGGGTTTACATATGGCTCCGCTGGGGCTTCACTTAATTGATTAACATATTTTTAACTTATTTTGTGTGTTTTAGTTTTTGCACGTGGGCACTCGCGGAGGGGTTAGAGTCGACTGAGGCCTTTAAAAATATATAAAAAAACTCTGGCTTTTTCTTTGGCCTCCTCTCAGACAATTTCACACACTTTTAGTTAATTATTTATACACTCTCGATGCTCGGCGAGAGGTTATGGACAGACGACCGTCGAAGAACAAAACACAACTAATGCACTGCACTGGCTTGACGCTCTCTGCTCTCTCCTCTTTTGGGGTTTCGCTGGAGCTTTACGACGATCAATAGATAAGGCAAGCTGCTGCCTTCGGGCGTCTCAAGGCCTGGGGCGCCTTATGCACATGTGTCCGCTTATTCGGGCCACGAAAATTGTTGTTGGCCACCGAATTTTACGGGAAAAAATGATAAGCACTTGGTGCCAATCCCTATATAAAGGATTGAATTAGTTAATGGGGCCACTTATGTGCCGAAGCTCGTATAATAATTACCTTGGCACCAATATAATTGTTTGGGGGTTTTTATATAGATCTTTTCAGCTGACTGGCGTATAGAAATATACAAATAATAGTTTTATTTTCTCTATTTGTGCACTAATTTTGATAAGTGCTGGGAGAAAAAAAACTTAATGCCGAAGTCTATGCTGAAGTCTATGTTGAGGTAAGGCTCTCCAGAGCACGTCCGCTTCGTTCGGGGGTCAGATCGAAAAGAATGGACCTGGCTTCGGGCGGATATAGCTAAGCTCGTGGCGGAAGCTTGGAGCTCGTGTCTTTTTGACATTAGCCCTTTCCATTATCGAGAGCGACCCTAGATCTTCCCGATATCTCCCGAGCATAGCTACTGGAAGCATTATGCTATGCCAAAAGCATGCTACAAATAATTCGGGGAACATTTATGCTGTTCGCCGATCGCAACATAATTTAACGTTCTGTGTGGGCTTTTAGGCTAAGGGTCAGTTATTGCATACCCAAGCGCCACTACAATGGTTTCAGGCTTCCGCAGGCATCCATCCGCTCACTTCTACTGGCTCCGACTGCCACCAGTAGACACTGAAGTGTTTACAGGTGACTATCTTCGCTGGCCACCTTTGGGACCATTTCACGGAGATTAACATAAATAATTCACGAATCACGCCAGTGTTCCACTCACTTTCCAAAACGAGTGCCGATACGCACGCCAATGTTTCAAAAGCATCCCTGACTAATGAAGGGTTTACTTTCGTGTGGCTAAGCCTTACGGAACGCTTCGAGAACAGATGGTTGTTTGTCAACAGCCAACTAAAGACCCTTTTCAACCTTTAAACGATTCCCCAAGAGTCCGGGGTTGGTTTTCAGGAGCTGCAAGGAATACAGAGCTGTCTAATAGCCCCCTAATGAGCCCCCTCTGAACTAAACCCAAGGTATTTTTTTCCGCCTTTCCAGCCCCGTATGAACTAAATTTGGAAATAGTGCATTGTTGACATTGTTGGAGCAGTTATCTCAGTTTTATTGTTAGCTTTAAGGATCTAATGTAGCCAAACCAAATTGTACAAAAGCTTATCAGTTAAGTCAAGCTTGAGTGCAACTGATAAGCTTTTCAGTTCGTGGCTATGCGAAGTTATTTGGTGCTCGGGGAGAACATTCGCCGATCGATGCTTGAAGCTTCTGACTGCATGGATTTTCATGGCGCCCGAACAGGGACTACGGCTAGCTTTTTTTAATTTTTGCGTCGGAAAAAAACGAACAAAAAACAGAACACCTTTCGTCGTCTCTGCACTTGTTCAGTTTTTTTTTTAACTGTTGGCGGAAAATGTAACTGGTGGAATTCGGCGAAGCTGTTTTAATTGTTGGCGGAAGCAGTTGGATTCGGAAAGGAAAGTTCATGGAAAATCATACCTAACAACCAATTCAGTGCCAAAAATTAAAATTTGTGAGCACTGCACATTATGTGTGTATGTGTGCATTCTACATGGTAATAATTATTGGCACCTATTTATATTAAGAAAAAATATTAAGCCCCAACCCCAAATAAACCCCAACTTTCAAAAAAACAAAAATAAAAAAGTGAAAATTCTGCGAAAATTTGGAAATTTATGTGCGTTATATACATACGGTACAACTGCAAAAAAACAGCTACATCTACATATGTACATACAAACCAGCTTTTCGCCGCAAATTTCGATTCCCTTTTGTGCAGTTGCAGAGCAGTTATTTGACTGCTATATATATACGGTGTCAGTGGCTTCTATGTTGTACATGTGCTCTTTAGGTACAACATCGATTAATTTTTAGCGCCACATTCAGCGGCAGTGACTTTCAAACTGTATATAGCAAATGTTCCTGCAAAACTCGTCAGTGAATTTAAGCCCTGCTCACAGTTGTATAATTATGGACATTAATTCAGTTTATATGGAAAGATTCGGCCTGGAGAAAATTCTGATACATTTGTTGGCATTTTTTTTGAAATTGTTTGTGGGCATCTTTAACCTGTACGGGATCCACTAAAATAGTTTAAACATATTATTTCTCAAATAAAACTCAAAATTTGTGCATTGTTCGGCTAAGGATAATGTCAAATATCAAAATTTTAAATTTGGATAGATATTAAGGAAGCATTTTGAGGATTTTGAAAAGAGATTTTTTTAGTCCTTGTGGCCGACTGAAAAAGACAAGGAAGTATCGTCAAAGCCTAATGCTAAACTAATATTGGCTATGCAAAAACACGACAGGTTTATAAGTGATATTCAACGTATGAGAACGTCATTTGAGAAAAAACTATTTCACTCGATAGGTTTCAAATGGAATACCGAATGCAACTTCTTGAAACATATTGCGAAAAATTGATGGATATCCAAGGAGACATCGATGTGCTAAATCCAGTGAATGATTTAAAAGCGTCTGTTGAGGAGATGTGTATAATTACAAAAGCGTTATATCGGTCCGCAATGAGAGAAGTCGAGCCTCAGAGACTTAGTCAAGGGGATATCAGTTGTTATCGTCATTCGTCCCAGTTACCAAAAATGAATTTACTCAAATTTTGTGAAAAACATTCCGACTACAAAAATTTCATAAGTCTTTTTGAGAGTTTAGTTCGTAACGACCCATCTCTAACAAACATAGAGAAATTTTACCATTTGATAACATGTCTAACAGAGGATGTATTAGGAACTGTGAAAGCTTTTCAAATTTCGGATCTAAATTATGAGAAGCATTAGCTAGTCTAAAAAATGTGTACGATTATAAATGTTTGCTCTTTTTTGACACGATTTTGCAGCTTATTGACCTCCCGCAAGTATCAAAACCCTCTGCGTCAGGCTTCAGGTTTCGGATAGATGAAACATCGGCCCTTTATGCATCGTTACAGTCCTTGGGTAGTGAAAAGGAAATAAATAACGTAATTTTTATTCACATAGCAATGTCCAAAGTAGATCACACAACAAAATCCCGATTTGAGAACAGCTAGATTATAATACGTTGCCGACATGGTCTGATTGTGCGACTCAGTTGAATCGTCGATATCAACATTTAGCTGCTGAGGAGTCAACCAAAAGGAAAGGGAAGTCAACCAAGGTTCCAATAGAGGATATTCCAAATCGTCCTTCTCATGCGCACAAACAGATCGCAGACCTGAATCAAAATGTCGATATTTCTCAGCGACAAACCATAGTTTATACAGCTGTCAACCTTTCATGCCTTTATAAGTGATCCAATAGTTCGATTTCACGATTGCGCCATAATTGTGTGAATCGAGGTCATCCACTTAAGGAGTGCAAAGCAACACAGTGTCGCGTTTGCATCAAGCCCCATAACACACTTCTTTACAGATACGGAGAAGAGCAGCAACCAATTTCTTCGGGGTCACTTTCTCAAGTGCAAGCCCAGTCACCTTCAGTAGCATTTAATCATACCAATCAAGCCCATTCTTGTCATGTTGCTAGTAGTTACCAAGTTATTCTTGCTACGGCTGTCGTTAAGGTATGGGATAGATTTGGACACTTTCAATTAGCACGAGCTCTGTTAGACTCAGGGTCTCAAATAAACTTTATGGCCGAGGACCGCAAAGCGTTTGCGGTTACATAGGAAAGAATCCTATTTGAATATCCCTACTGTATGGAAGAACGACTCTGTAGTACGGCACAAAGTTCACACGTCGATTCACTCTCATGTCAATGCTCATAGTTTCGCTACTGACTTTTGGGTGTTAAGCTCCATTTCATCATATCAATCATATCAACCAGATTACCAAGTCAATTGTGCACAATGGAAAATTCCAGCAAACATTGAATTTACAGACCCTCGTTTTCACAAGCCCGCAAACTTACTAAGTGAGGCAAAATCTTTTTTCGAACTTCCCAGCGTAGGCCAATTAAAATTGGGCTCAGAACATCCTTCAATCCAGAAAACTTTATTAGGACTTCGACTGCCTTGCCCCTTTCCTTTATTTTTCTTTTGGGTTCAATAATTTTATCCTCTTCTTCTTTAAGCGTATATATATATATATATATATATATAATATATTTTGTAATAGCCGTGGTCTCGGAATACTCGGACTTTAGCGGCGGCGCCACCGAAGCTGTTGTTAGGAAGGAATCCAGGACGATATTTTTTTCTAATTGCCGGTCTGCAGAAAGTAATCCGAATTTCCAATTCGCTTAAACTGCTGTCAGATTCTTGTCTCAACCCCAAGTCCGAGTTTTCACACCCGTGGAGAAGTTGTACCACTTGTTATCCAAAACAATTGGCGACGCGCATGCTATTGTTTTGTAACGAACATTAAAAATTACATGTCCATGAGAGAAACGCACACGCAAAAATGTTCTCCGGCTGCGTCTTGCTGCTCCTCTCAGTGTGGCCTATCTTTAATTATTTTTTAAAAGAAACAGGAATTGCCAAGATATATTACGTAGGAAGAACAAACTTTTTAGACCAATATCAGTGAAACAGACGGACAAAAAAATATTTCCTTAAAGACTTGCCTTTAGCCCGTGCCATAGAACCCATCGCGAATCTCTGGTGTTGATGGGATTCGCTTCGCCCTCCATTCCTTTGGACGTTCGATTGCCATTTGGAGTAGAACGGCCCCTTTCGAATTCGAAGGCTTCCCCGAAATCATAGTTGCTCCAGAAAATTTTAAAAACGAATTTAAAACATTATAAATATTTTATTTACTGACTAATATTATTCAATTTGGACCTTAATCTCCATAAGTTATAAAAACTAGCAATGATACCATAAAAATAATAAAAAAATAATATAATAAATTCGTGCACTGGACTTTCGTGCATTGCGGCAGGATCCCTTGGCATGTTATGGACCAAAAAGTTGGGACAGTAGTGGTAGTAGTGAAGAGCACCGCGCGAAGCCTCTTTTCAGCACTGAGCTGGAGGAACTGTTGGCATTTCCGAAGCGGGTGGATTCCGCCGCAGACTCGGCAACGGCAGCACTGATTACCTCGGGTACGTCTGCGTTGCAAGTGGGTCGCATGGCTTTTGGCAAGGAGTTTGTCTTTGGAAATCTCGGATGCATGGGAAATACGCGTGGAGAACACAGACATCCGACTAATGTGTGCTATGGAGTTGTCAGCGGAGACTGTCGCGTAGTCTCGAAGTTGGTGTGGGTCGTAGACTAAACGGAGAGGAGGTAGTTGGTACGTTAGCAATCGGATTGTCGGGGTGCAGCAGAGTGTGATGCCGGCCACGGTACGTGAAGCAGAAGTGGGAGATAGTGCAGTTTCGCTACTGGTGGCCTCGGGCAAAACAGTTTAGGCAGAGCTGCTTTCTTCTGACTAACTTCGTTCGATCTTATACACTCATTGCCAGGAAACGCACAGCTGCGTTGGCATTAGGAGATCGTGGCGGAAGGTGCCCAGAGACGCTAGGCCTGATATCTTCGATGGCCTCCAATGTGCGATGGCGCTCTGTAAGGAAGGAATCCAACTCTCTCCATGTTGGAATTTCAGCTTTATTATGGACGGACTGCACCCACACGGTGAGGCTTCGCCACGCTGAGACGAACCCCTCGTTAGTGAGCGGAGCCCTCGAGACAATGGCGTGCGCATAGCCACTCGTATTGGACAGTAGGTGGAACAACTTTTCCACCGGCGTAAGTCGTATTTATTATCCCGAAAGGTGGGCAAACTAAGATATTCGCCTGTGAACACTTCGGTGTCTGCTGGTGGTAGCCGGCAGCCAGTAGAAATGGGCGAATGGATGCTTTCGGAAGTCTGGGCTGACTGAGAAGTGACCGTCTCGATTGATTTTTGGAGATGGGCTACACACCTTGCGTATACTGAATAGCAATTATGATATTGGGATTCAAGGTGGCCGTACTATCAGCGGACACGGAAAGAAGGTCGGAGCAGCTCTCTTAGCTCTTCTCCACCTTTTCCCACAAGGCCTGGATCTGATCGCGATGAACTTGACACAGGTTGGGCGAGACATTTGCGGATTGTGGGCTGACCGGAGTTAGAATATTAGCCTCAAATTGAGCTATACGGGCCGTTGTAGAAATAAACTTTCTTAAGGCGGTGACAGCCATTTTTTGCGGACGAACAATTAAGCCTGGGACAGTGTTTACAGAATTAACACTCTTTGGAAGTGGCGGGCCTTGGCTTTAGAAAAGACGGCGCAAAGTTACGGATTGAAATTTTCACGAACGGATTAATCGAATCGCAAGTGAATAGCCAGGCTGAGCAACTGATCAGATTCCTCAACCGAATTAAAGGGGATTCTATAACGGGAACGTAGAAGTCGAATAAAAAATTAAATAAAAGCAAAAAAAACAGCAGGTTCTGGTCGCACTGAAGGTAGATGAATATTTATGCGGAGTATAAGCGATAAAAATCATGAAAATTGCAGAACGGACTATGTCTGATAATTTTGTATGTATGTATGTATGTAGTTGGTGGGATTTAAACACCTAGTTTCTTTGTTAGGAAATGTTCGCTGGGTTACGCTGCCGGCAATGCGAAGCTCATATATGTATGTATGTATATATGCACATATGTAACGGGCAGCGAGCCGAAAAAACAACGGGCAGAAAACAAAAGCACGGCTGCTGCTGAAGCTGAGGATAGCGAAATGTTAGAATCGGAAATAACAATTGTTGACCGGAGTTTTGGTGATCTTGATGTTTTAGTAACCAATATGTAATCTATGGCTCGAACGTAGAGCTTGAATAACTTTCCAGATTAATAATTAATTATTATCAAAAATTAATGCGAGGCCGGAAAGGCGGAAAAAAAAACCTTGACTTTGGTTCGGGAGGGCTCACTGTGTTTTGCCGTCGGCAAAAGAAGTGCATAAGTGAAGGACGCAGTAGAGATAAGAAATAAAAAAACAACAACAATAACAACACGGCTGCTGCAGCGGTGAAGTCAGAAACTTGGACCAAAACAATTGCGATCACACCCTTGTCAATTGAATTGGGTTTGATTTTTAATGTTTGTTGTTTTTGTCTTGCTTGTAATTGTTTTTGCTTGGTGTTGTTGTGCGTAGGTTAGTTCACGTATGTCAGTGCAGAAAATTCATATGTAAATGTTGGAATATGTAGTGTGCATGTATGCGCGGTTGCTTTTATGTTTTGTACAGTGGAACCCCGATAACTGGACTGTAGAGTTGTAAGGGCGTACAAAATATACAACAAAAAAATATATATTTATATATGGGCATGAACTTGTGTGTTTTTTTTTTTTTTGTATTCGTGACTATTTATTAATATTATTTACAAAAATATATAATGAGGAACTGCAACGATACTTGACGGGGCAAGAGCCCGCAATGTGCGGTACGGCCGCAAAGCAATGCTTCGCACACTGGTAGGCCGCTCGGCCCGTCCGCTCCTTCCTCCCTCTCTCCATAGACCTCAGCGACTCCATGAGCTTGGCTAAAAACTTAGCTGCAGCATCCCAGTTCCTTGGGCTCTCCAGCACCAGCGGCACCAGCGTGTCCACGCTAATCTCCGCTCCGGTTACCTCCTCCAGGGCGGCCCTCTCCTCGTCGAATCGACGGCACTCAAAGGTGACGTGTCGCGCATCCTATACAATGCCAGGTCCGCACTCCGTTCAGCCGTCCTCTTCGTCATGGCCGAACCTCCTTAGGTAGCTACGGAAGCAACCATGTCCGCTCAGCACCTGGGTCAGGTAGAAGTCGACCTGCCCATCCTTCCGCTCCATCCAGGCCTCGACGTTGGGGATCAGGCTGTGTGTCCATCTCCCTTTCGATGAGGCATCCCACTTGGACTGCCAGCTCCCGTAGCTCCTTCTTCTGGCAGCGCTTTTGAGTTCTGCCTTTCAGACTCCAGTTGGTCCTTGGTGGCCGCGGAGCTCCTTGCGCATCTCAGCCTAGGACTAGCTCTCTCAGCGGGACCAGACCAGCTATCACCAGCGCCACATCGTCCGAGACCGTCCTGAATGCGCTTGCCACTCGGATAGCGCACAGTCTGTATGTGGCCTCGAGACCTCGCATATACGACTTGGTCTCGACCGCTTCTGCCCACACCGGTGCCGCATACAGAATCTGGGAGGTGACGACGCTGCACTATGGGGAATTTGACCACTTTTTTTGGCCAAAATTAATAACTCAAGAACGGATCAAGATATTCGACTTCTGTTTTCGAAATCGGGTTAAGTTGACCAATATCTATTAACCGTGCTGTTATCGGAATTTAACGAGCTTCTAATAGGTCCAAAACCTCTAATGGAAGACGAATTCATTTCTGTCGCTGAATTCTGCTATTCAAACTTACTGATGAAATGATCGGATCAGAAGTATCTGTGGCTCGGTGAAACAGATCTTTTAGATTTTCCACCCTACCACATTTTCCTGGATCTAAACGGTCTGATTTATAAAACTTATTGCGAGACTCCGCTTTGCCGAAGTATCCCACAGGAAGCACGGTGTTTTGGATTATATAATAATCCGTGAATATTGTAATTGTTTACAGTTTTGGAATCCAGCTAAACTGCATGCTTCCGGCGCAACTGACTTATATTAGGAACTCTTCCACTTTTGGGTCAAGCGGTAGCAAAATTTTTGCTTGGTCTAAAATATTGCTGTACTGTTCAAAATCCACTCCTGACATGGCATCTTTCATAAAACTAAACACAGCATTCTCCTTTGCGACTTTTCC
>VNJS01007662.1:0-25392 GCA_008042575.1 Drosophila watanabei
TTCGTTTTGGTTTTGGTTTGCTACCTCTATCAAGTTGTGTAATGTGTGGACGCTTAGGAGGAGGTTGCCAACCAGTTTTTCTTCTTCCCCGGCCAAAGTCACCAGCACCGGGCACCGGGCATCGGGCAGCTGCAGCTGGGGCCCGGGCCCGGGCCCGGGCTCTCCCGAAGACTTGGCTAAACCGTTTGTTTCGAAAAATCATTAGGCACGCCAAAATGAAAGTGTGAACAGACCAGACATACACTACATAGAGACATCGGCTCCGAGGAGCTTGAGCTGGAGCTGGAGCCCCAAGGTCTGACTTTCTTTGCCAGGCAATGATTTTGATGGCCAACAAACGGCAGGCGGCAGTAGTTCAGTCGAGGATGAGTCAGTGCACTTCTGTAATAATAAGTAATACGGCAAGTGTAGTATGACTAACAATTTGCCCTGCCAGCTCAACGCGTCAGAAGCCATTCATTTCTATGATAACAGATCTCGAAACAAATATTAACGAAATCTACAATCAGGGTTGGATTATTCCGGTTGCACTTCAAGAAATTTAAATTATGTTCTCAATTTTAAAAGAAAAAGAATATTATTTTTGTTTGTTTCCGTTGATTCTGCCAATTTGGTTATATGTTCTTCATGTATTCATTTCACGGTCGCCATGTGGATATAATATACACTAGTGGTCAAAGAAATAAGTACACAACACATGAGGCTTGTTTCAAGCCTCGTAAAATTTTTTTTAATAAACTTAATGAAAAAATGCAATTTGTTTTAGCTTTCGGGTTTATCCTAGATAATAAAAATATATATCAAAAGTATTCTTCATTTTAAATTTAAAGACAGTGACCGATTTTATCAAAAAACCCAAAATTGGGTTGGCCAAAATAATAAGTACACTTGTGATTAAAATAAATTTAAAAGGATTATATCGCTACTTGAACAAAAGTTTATCAGTTTTATTTAACTCCCGGCATATTTAAGTAAATTAGTGATGAAAAAACTTATGTAGATTGGCCGTTAACCGTATTGTACTCCCGAAGAAAGAAAGCTGGTAATAATTTTGCAAAAGGAAAGAAAAAGTCTTCGCAAAATTGCAATAAGCCTTGGACGCTCTCTATAACTTGTCAAAAATGCTTTAAACTTAAAGGTGGCTATAAAAAAATTGGAAAGAAAGAAGAAATCTTCCAAAGCAACGGACATTCCGATCGGTACTCTTGCCAAAAAGGACCTGTTCATGTCATTCAATGCCATTTCCGCCGAAATAGAGTATGAAATTTCTTACCGAATGGTTCGTCGAAGACTGCTAGAGGCAGGACTACCAGGACGTAAAACCCGAAAGGTTTCATTACACCGAGGAAAAAAATTTCAGATGTGGCAATAGTTTGGTTAAAATAATTTGGCCTGCCCTGGACCTGAAGGGTCAAAAAATATACTTTGATGAATGAATGAATGATGAAACAATAATAAATCTTTTTAAAAACAATTAAGGACGTTTCGTATGACAAACCAAGGACAAAGAATTCGACTTCCGGTATACTAAAACTATAGTTAAGCACGGAGTAGAATGCATAATGGTCTAGGGCTACTTTCCTTGACATGGCGTTGGGCAGATACATCCGATACATGGTCCTATACCATAATTCGATGACAAATCTATTCTTACTGACACCATGCAACCTTAAGCTAAGGAAAACATGCCTTTTTGATGGGTTTTTTTCAGGATAACAATCCAAAATACACCTCAAAGCTCGACAAGGTCTGGTTTAAAGAAAACAAAGTAACCGATATGAGTCGGTCAAGTCAGTCTCCAGACTTCAACCCAAACTTAAACTTGGCGAGGAGACTTGAAACGTCATATTAAAACCAAAAAAATTTTTAAATTGTGAAGATTTATGGAGATTTGTTGAAAGAATCTGGTCCGAGAATTCCGTAGAAACTTGCCAAAAACTTGTTGCTAGTATGCCTAAAAGAATAGCGAAAGAAGTTCAAAAAAGGGTGGTTATACAAACTACTAGTATAAGTTTACTAATAAAAAGAAAAAACTGCAAAATATTTGCTACGTTTCGGATTCTAGGCTTAGAAGAATTGGTGTACTTATTATTTTGGCCAAGCCAATTTTGGGTTTTTTAGATAAAATCGGTCACTGTCTTTAAATTTGAAATGAAGAATACTTTTGATATATATTTTTATTATCTAGAATAAGCCCGAAAGCTAAAACAAATTGAATTTTTCCATTAAGTTTATTAGAAAAATTTTTACGAGGCTTGAAACAAGCCTCATGTGTTGTGTACTTATTGCTTTGACCACTAGTGTACATAAAATAATATGCTCTGTCCAAATGCTAGCTCCGAATTTCTTAGTACGCTTTAGTTGGCCTGCAAAAGGATTCAAATGTTCCAATCTTATAAATGATGTAATAAATTGTTGATACTTTGTAATCTTTTATTAAAGAACCCTTCTCTTTTTCTCACTTGCAGACTGTTCGGTTCGCTGCCAAAATACACACAGCATCTATTAGTTTTACTGTTCGGCACATTCCGGGTTATTGCCAGCAATGCGGCTCATGCCTCCACCGGAATGACCAGCGAGGCCCTGGGCGTGTCCGTGGCGCCTAGCTTCTTTCAGTCCTGCGTTAGTGATGGTAAAACCGCTCGCATGGAGGATGTGCTCAAATTCAAGGTAAGTCTTCCGTGGGATTTCTTAAATGTCTATAAAATGCTATATAATTTCCCTAACTTTCAGGTTGCTACCAAGATAATGCAGAATATAATTGATAAGTTTGCCACCCACGACATCTTTGGGCGTGATAACTACGAGTATTATGCCCGCGTCACAGGACGCATTCTCAAGGTGCAGGATGAGTGGATATGCAGCTTTCAGTATCCACCACCGCCACGTGGCAAATTGGCTCAACAGAAATATGCATGTGAGTATGCAGCTAAAAAATAACGTTGGAAGAGTGTCTTTTTTATATTTATGGAGCAAATAGTAGACCTTTTTTCCCTAGAACTTACCAAATCAAACTCAATAGTTTGGTGATTCACACGCTGAGTCACGGTGTATAGAACTTACCAAAATAATGACTTGAATTCCTGGGTAATATGTTCCTTATGTTTCCTCTCCCCCAAACAGTGCAACATTCGTTGGAGGCGGAGAAGACCTGGCTGCAGTGCCAATGCGAGCGTTGGGGCTTACGTGAGTACCACCACTTATGCGAGCTTATTAAGTTCTATCCGTAGATATAGTTAGATATAGACTCTTTGTGCTTTGCTTCCGGACTTCTATCTCCTCTCTTCACACTCCACCCTGTCCGATCTAACTCTTCTGTCTGTGTGATAAGCTCATCCTTGGTCATTTTGGTGTAACCGGGACAAGATAAGCTTCTCAGCCCCCCCACTCTCTGGCTCATCCATCTATATAGCTTTGCATGCTTTAGTAGAACTGTTGTGTTTGTCTTCTTCCCCCTCATTCATATGCAATGTTAACCATGACCCCATGACCTGATTTAGTGGCCCAGGAGGAGTCCCGTTCGACGCCCGCCCTGCTGACCAGCTCAAGTTCGGCGCTGGAGAACAGCGTCCTCTCGCTGGGCGTCTCACCGGAACACTCGTTCATCGAGAGCTGCGCCCGCCTCTCCGTTTCGCTGGAGGGACCCGGCATCTTTGCGATGACCTCGTCTCCACTCCCGGCCAAGCGAAATGGGAATGGCAATGGCAATGGTAATGCCACGGACTATGATTACGATGACTATGCCGATGACGACGAGGACAACGATGAGCTGGATGGCGTCCATGACTTTGGGGCCGAGCTGGAAATAAGCAGCATAGCGCCGCCCCATGGAAGTCGAGGAATCTATCGCCACAAACAGCGACCCCAACAGCCACTTCACTACCAAGAACAAGCGCAGCAGCATCAGCAGCAGCAGCAGCCGCAGCCACACCACCGCCAGCGAGACTATGACGATGATGACGATGACGACGAAGATGACATGACCGTTGTGAAGCGACGCTATCGCCAGAACAAAAAGAAGCCATTGCCCACCAGCAGCAGCCATCACCAGCGCCGGTTGCGTACGGGAACCAAGAGCCTAGATGGCGGAGGCGTTGGCGGTGGCGGTGGTGGCGGCGGCGGCGCCGAAAGGCGTCCTTCAGCAGGATCGAATGCTGGTGGCAATCCCGTTGGCAATCCCACACCGCCCAAGCCCAAGCAGCGCACCTGCAGCCGTTGCAATCGCGGCATACGCCACAGCAGCTCGTGCAGCTCCAACTCAGCCGGTGCCACGGGCTCCAACGGAGGATCAGGGGCGGCGGGCAACGGTGGAGCGGAGGGCGGCATGACCATGGATGAACTGAGGGCCGTCAATCGCTATGCGGAGAGCACCAAGAGCCTCTCGTATCTGCCACAGGTGAGGGATGAGTTCCTGCTGGGCTCGCGCATTTCCGTCTGAGATCTAGCGACTGTTGTTGTGTAGAACGTACATCTATATATGTATATAGATCCTAGATCCTAGATCCTAGGTCTAATATTAACCCCTTGCAAAATGCTCGAATCTCTTTTATAAGTTTTCGTTTCTTTTTTCCAGCGAAAGATATAGAATCAAGAAACAAGAATATCCTAGCTATTAAGTTTTACTTTCTTCTTTTTATTTTTCTTTATTTTTCACCTTTACCATTTTCTTTTGCGAATTTTGATTTCGATTTTTTTGATTGTATTAAATTTTTGATATGTATAACTTGCCTTTCTTTTTTGTCAAGTGGAAATGTTTTTTCCTTCTAATCACTATCTATCACTGAATTTCTATATCTTAACTCTCACCTGGCAAATTGTTAAACAAATTTTGTGTTTCATTTTTGGAAATGTGTTTGCCTCTTGCATAGTTTTTCTTTATTTTTTTGTTCTTTCTTTTGTATGATTTTTCTATAATCTAACTAAAACCAAATTTGTGCGCCTGCCAACAAAATCAACTACTACTACTACTCACACAACAACAACAACAACAATTACAATGATCAACAACACATTTAATGATTTTGTAAAACATAAGAAACTCCCCTCACAACCCTCCCAAAAACGGTACAAAAAGTACACGAAATGAAAACATTTTGTACAAAAATGGACTAAAACAACGGATCAAACATATTTATTTTTTAATTCTCCATTTCATGTTCAAAATTTACTCATATTTAGTTAGTTTGAAAAGAAAAAAACAGCACTAAAACAAACACACATTAAAAACAAGAACTTAACCAAATCAAAAATTATGAAAATGTGAACCATTACAACAAAAGACGGAAAACATTTTATAAATACACCTACTTCTACTTATAGACACCTATTTTCACTAAATAAAAAACAAGTGCTAAACCAAATTGTGTATTTAATAATACAAAACCGATTGGGAATCATAAGAGACAAAATTTCCACGAATTTACTCAGTTAGGCTTTAGCTGAGATTGTAAATAGATATCGAAAGATTGTAGGATTCATTATTCAAGTCATACTTTGTCACGGGCTCTGTGGACTTTCTGGACCTTAGAGAGAACTTGGATCAAGCAGAAGTATACAACATCTTTTCCACAAACTCAATCTTTTGTACACAATTGATAAATGTAGATGTTATTCTATATATACTAGACCTAGTTATTATTTATTTATAATGTTATCGGTCTTATCACTTGACAAAAATAGAAAACACTCTGTATTATAAGCTGAAATGCTATTTTCCTCCCCTTTAATTTTGTTGTATTCATTATGCTGTAATATATATTTATTTTTAGACACCTAAGCCCTTTGAAAAATACATTGTTATCTTTGCACTATAGTTTAATTTTTGTGTTATCATTTCGTATACATTTATATATTATATTTGTAATTCTTCTCCTTTGTCTTTGCCCTGTCTATGTAGCCTAGAAAAGCCTGCCTTTGTTTGCTGTGCACCCTGCATAAATGCATGTAGCTAAATTATTTAACCAAATAATATTTAGTTGATAAGAAAAAGCAAAAATTAAACACAGACATAATCCATGCGAATCATACTACAAAAAACATGAGCCCCGAGTTATATATATTGCATTTGTAATTAATTCTTTTTCATTCCTGAATGTTGTTGTGTTTCCACCTCAAAAGATAAGCAATCGAAACGAGCTTGTTGGCGGTTTTTTCACTGAATGTTGTTTCCTTTATTCATTTATTATAATATATTATGCTTGTTCGGTATGTTAGGGGTATTCATGGTAAAATGTATCCTTTTATTCCTCGTCACTTCGAATACCCCTACTACATCATTTTGTATAAACTTGCACCACTTTGTTTTCACTCTGCGCTGATTCTGCAATTAAAACTGAATATTTTGTTAACCATTTATTTTATTTTTGGTTAATTTTAGTTTTTGAGTTTATTTTCAATTTTTTTTGTTATTGTTTTGCCTTTTTAAAGTTTTTAACCTTAAGTGAATCAAGAGAAAATACCAACAAACAATTCATTAATGCTAGCTACAAAATATAAAACAACAATAATTTCAATTAATGCCAAACAAAAACTCTAATGCGATAATTTTGAATCCCCCTCCGTCTTCCCCACCAACTACAACTACAACTACAACATCAACAACCAAACTCAACAACAAACTCAACAACATCAACAAACAAATGAAAAAATAAAAAACAACACATATTTGAAACGCTGTTAGGTCCATGAACGCCAAACCGCACGCATGCGCACCCGCTCCGAGTGGTTCCTGGGTCCCCGGGATGCTGTGGTTACCCTGCAACTGTCGGCGGACACCTGCAGCAACTGCTGCCTGGCCGCTGCCGCTGGATACTTGGGCGGCGGCAGCACCCGGGATATGCGACAGGCCCAAACGGAGGGCGAGCGTAACCAGGCGGCGCTGCTATATCACTTTTATCGCCGGCAGCAGCAGCAGCAGCAGCAACAGGACCAGGAGCAGCAGCAGCATCACTTTGACGATATGATGGACACCGAGGACAGCTACGGACAGCAGAAGGAGCAACAGCAGCAGCAACAGCAACAGATACATTCCAAGGGCCTCCTGAGGCCACCGCCCATGCAACACCAGCAGCAACAGCAGCAGCGACGCCTGCTGCTGGACGTGAATACGGGTAGTTATAACGACGGACTAACTGCTCTCACCAACAACCACAACAACAACAACAACAACACTAACAGCGGCGACCATAACCTGGCTAGCATCTATCTACACGAACCGCCACTCGCCGCCACCACATGCTACTTTTCCACACAATGCTTGAGCCGATGCCGGCTGGTGCAGCCTGCTACTGATGCTGCTGCTGTTGTTGTTGTTACGGCGAAGGAGGAGGAGGAGGAGGAGGAGAGCGATGATGGCAGTGATTCCCTGGACAACGGCGGACCACACACGTTGCTGGCTCATGAGCTGCAGCAGCATGTGGAGCCCATGTTGCTGCTGCGACACTCGACGCCGCAGCGCAATTCCGCCTCCTCGCTATATCAATCCTATGAGGTTACCGCCGTGCCTGGCTCCTCCCTCGGCAACAACAACAACAACAGCAGAAGCAGTAGCAGCATCAATAACAACAACAACAACAGCAACTTTGCCACAGTCATTTTCAATGTTTTGGACTTTTTGTTTTGATAGAAAAAGAAAAAGAAAAAGAAGAAGAGACGATGAAGGCTAAAAAGATGAACTAAAACATCAGTTTGGAATGAGATATGTCTTGTGTTTTGCATCCAATCATGATTTTTTTTTGCTTATGTCCCACCTAAATGCTAAAACATTATTTATTTGTATGTTTTTGTTAAAAATAAAAGGATTCAAAGTGTGTTTATCATGCTTTCTAATTTAAGAAGTTGGATTAACCGTCGTGTAACAGCCGAAAATCCATTGAAATTTTTTCTAACATCTAACCCAGCGTGCATGGTAAACAAGCAAAGATTTCTTTGTTTAAGATATATATATTTTCTAGTGTTTCATTTGTATTAGTTTTGATTTAGTTAATGATTATCATTAATTTGTGTGTGTACTTTGCTATCATTTATGATTTTCGTATATGTTTATGCTTTATTATAACAACAATAAACTTTATTATTTATTTATACTGTGTATAATGAAAACAGAGACAAAAAGAAAAAGAAACGATGTGTAAAGCTTATTTGTGTTTTGTCTTTATGTGTTACATGCATAATTATATGTGTGTGTTTGTTGTACTTGTTGTTGTTTACTAACCCCCCGCCCCAGAGTTTTGTGTTTCACCTTTTTGTACATTTATTTTGTAAACTGTTCAGAGTCAGCAGGCGCAACAGGTAGTAAGCCATAACACCATCAACAACAGCCACAAATGACAACCAAACACCCAACATTTATTGGCTACTCCTCCAGGAGAAGAAGCTACCACCACTTAAAGACCACCACCACCCACCAACGAACGAAAGCTAACTCATCCTATAATTTATTTCTCCTGTTTTTTATTTTCTTTGTCCCCGACTTATTCCCGATCCCCTCGATGATGATGATGATGATGATGACGATTCAGTTGGCAACATCCGTTTGAGTAACAGCGCCGAGTCCATTCAGTATGCTGCAAACCGACGTCCAGTCGCCAGTCTCGCCCTCAATCCCAGCCTCGGTCTCGGAGGAGGAGCCGTTAACCCCAACACAGCCAGCAGCCACAATCCCACCACCACCCGCCGGCTACTCATCAATGTGCCACGCCAGTATCGATCCTCGCTGCGACGCAACAAGGAGAAGCAGATTGGCGGCGGCGGCAATAGTCAGAGCAACAGTAGCAACAGCCTGGGCAGTGATCAGTTGACCGGCAATAATCCGGGTTCAGCTGGAGCCGCCGGAGTTTCGGTGCTAAATAAACCATTGCTCATGGTGGGCCTCCTTCCCGGTGCTGAGCAGCCGCCGTCGGTGAGGAATTCGATTGCTGAATGCGGCATCTCGACCATGTCCCAGGATGATGACGGCAGCGATCATCGGATGGACGTGGGTGTGGAGTGCACGACGACGCTGAGCTTCAAGCCGCCGCGGCTGTAACAGGGACAACGTCGGCGACAACCGGATAGCGGCACGGATGACTGAGATCAGCCAGGACTCTTGCGACAGCTACAACTATAACTTAAGATCTAACCAAGAAGGATAAACTTGTTTTTAATACGTACATACTATATACTTCCAACAGGCGCTATTCTTTGAAATCTCTAGAGATTTCTTACAGATTTGGTGTAAATTATATTAGTCCCACGATACATTCACACTAAATTCTTTGTTAAATGGTTTTTAAATCCATTATTTAACTCTTAAATCTCTAGAGGTTTCCTTGATGACCCCTAAAACATTATATATTAGATTATTGTAATGATATATATATGTATTTAATGTGTATAGCAAGAAAAGGCTGATTTTCTTTAGTTAAACAAAACAAAAAACAACAAAACAAAATAAGATAACAAAAATTTACAACAGAAACAAAACTGTAAAATGCAACTAGTTGCCAAATTTTATTCAGCATTCATTTCGTTGTTTTACCTTTACGGTTTTATTTTTTTTAACAATTTTTTTGTTGGTCTTAGCCAAGAAGAAGAATCTCTGGAAACTTGAAACATTGTCAAGGTAGGAAATAAACGAAATATTTCACCTGTAACAACGACAGAAGAAAGCAAACAAAAATCTAAACAATCTACTAAATAACCAATCGATTTCGATGCGAATCACACATTTCATATGATATTTGACCTAATAATTCAGATTTAATAAAATCGAACGAACCCAAGGGTCTTAAATGCAATCAAGAACCAAGAATAAAGAGTTAAGAGTTACAGATTTACAGATCTACAGACACAAGTACAAAAAAGCAACAAACAAAACACGAAACCAATCGAAAATCTTATCTATATTTATATATATAGAAGTTCTACGTTGTTCTTACGAATATTTAGCATTTAATTACTTCTAGTTAAGCGTTTTTCAAATTATACTTGTAACTGCGAAATGGAAATCAATTTGTGTAAAATGCTGCGGATGTTTATTGTTAATGTTAATAGCGTTATGTGTGTACATATAGTCTATATACGTGTATGTCTGTATGCCCAAGATATATATCTAATATGTATATGCCAGTACACGGCAACATCCCCTTCAGAGGGGAATCAGAACTATCACAACGAAAGAAAGTCGAAGGAAAACACCACAACCAAGATAATTCCATTTAGAAACTGACTTATAGATAGTTACAGATTCAAGAACAAGGTCTACGGATCCCGTAGAACGAATTTCCACTGCCCCCACACACACTAGTTCTGTTTCCCCCGGACCCACACTCAGACTTGGAGATTTTTCAGCTGGAGCTGAAAAATTCTTTGCAAAGTTCCAAAAAACCATGTATACATACATTTTCCTCGCTGTTCGGTGTGTTTGTTACAAATTGAATTTAAATCTAAATGTTAGATAAGTAAAGAAAGAGAATTGCAAGAGGGAAACCATTTCATACCTAGTATGAAAGAATCTATAATATATATATTATAAAGCTCTGAATGTTGCCCAGAACGGAGAGAAGAAACACCAAATGTTGAAATACTTTATATTGTATCAATCGACATCATTTTTATTGCTGTATATTATGGTAGGCTATAAGCTATAAAATATATAATATATAATTGTATAAACCTTACAGAGTACGTCGAGTTCGAGTGAAGTACATTCATTAGCCACTAAAAATACTATTACATAATTATAATTCATAAATTGTAAACTGTAAATGATGACGGAAAGGTATATAGACTATACGACGCTATATTTAGTGAGCAGGATCTGTTTCAAGTGCAAAATGCATTTCGAATACATTTTTCAAATATTTTTTAAAACGATTTTTATTCTTTCTCCACATTTATGAGACATTTTCCAGTTTTTCTTACCGTTTACTTTTTTTGTGTGTGAAGTTGCACTTTAAGAAAATTCTGTATAAAAACCAAAAGAGAAAAGAATCATACATATAATGTAACTCTAATAACTGAATGGAAGAAAAATAAATAATTACATCGGAAACAAATCATTAAGGGCGGGCACCTGGCTTACGTTCTCGCTTAAATGCTAATGCGCTTACGAACACATTTTTGGTCATCATTTTTGTTTTCTTTTGGGTTTTGCTTTCAAGCGATTATCTAAACTGACAAGTAACGAAGGGCCTTAGAATTTCAGAAACAATTTTTTGGCAAAAAATGGTTTATCAAAAAATTTTGCATCCAGGAAAGTCGTATTTCTGAATATTTGAACTTATTACTACAGAATTCTTTAAAGTATTTTTGTGATTTATGGTATTAAGAAGCATTTCTTTAAATAATGTTCAAAACTTGTAGTTAATTTTTAGCCTAATTTGATTTTTGAGCCTGAGATTCATTTGGTTTTCAGCATTTTTAATCAAATTTATTTGCGTATCATGTTTCAAATTACTTTTCTTAACTACACATTTTGTTATCTTGAAAATAATTCCTTTCTTATAATTTCTAGATTGGTATTTGCCCATATTATTCCACATTTTGATTTTTTTAGAAACAAAAAAAAAAAAATGGTTTTTAAACCTTAGTTCATGTTCAGCCTGGCTTTGGCTTTAGCGTGTAACTTTAACTTGCTTTTCTTGCATCCCTTTTTTGTTTAAAAAAACTTTAAATACAATTTTGAAGAACCTTTTGTTACCTGTCAGTTTGGAGTTCTTCGCTTAGCTAACTTAATTGTACAGAGCTCTATCCACTATGATGCCGTGCTCGATGAGGAAACTCTCTACATCGGAGGCGAAGAAGTCATCGCTCAGATCATCGGTTAGGCGCACAAAGTTGCCAATGAGAGCCTGGGCCTTGTAGACCAGCAGGGCGGGCAGGCCTTTGGTGCGGAAATCCCGGCTCATGCCGGCCACCGAGCTGCAGATTTTGGCGAACTTAATGGACGGATAGTCGGTGGCCAGGCTGTCCAGGCATTGGTTCAATGTGCTGCAGGCGGACAGGTTGCGTTCGTAGATGTGTATGATGACGGTGGTGTGCTTGTTTTCCTGCTCCACGCAGGCGAGGAATTCGCTGTGGGAGGTGAGCTGTTGCACCTTGCCGAACTGCTGGTGGTGGCCGCCCGACTGCCGCAGCATCTCGGCCATGCGCTGCTTCTGGTACTGCTGCAGGAAGTCCTCGCTCATCAGCTCGTCCAATTCGGCGTCCAGCTCCTCCTGCCGCTTGCGCTCCTCATCCTCCGCCGCCGTGGCCGTGGTCATTGTTAGCTTCTTGGCCAGTGCCAGACGTTGTCGCTCCGTCTCGTCGCGTCGCTCGGCCTCCAGCTGCTTGAACCTTTGCCAGTCCTTCACCACGCCCTTGGGCCCCGTATTTGTGGATCCCTGCTGGCGGAAACCGCCCGCTGGTGTTGCATTTGGATCCGTGTCGATGGTCAGTCCAGAGGATCCGGATTTTCCTGCTCCCTTGGTGCTGCCACCCTCGTCGCCATCGTCGCCGTTGTCCTCGCCTTCGCTGCTGCTGCAGTAGTACTCCAGCTTCTCGCCCAGCAGCTTGTCCTCCAAGGTTGCCATGATCGGTAATTAACGAGTTTTTTTAAGGTACTTAAAATTTAATTACAATTTACAATTTAATCAGCGTTGCCAATTTAGCTGTCTGGCGGATTTTAGAAGCAATATGAATCTAGCGGGGAAAATAGTATTTTTTTTATTTAAACCGATAACGACACCGATTAGAGATGCAAAAATATATAAAATATCGATATCATTTGAATAAAAAAAATAAATATGTTTAGGAAAAAGAAGTCGTTGAATCGAAAATATCAATATTTTTGGGGTGACAAATATTTTATCAATTTAATATTTCTAAAAAATTATACATAATCGAGACGATATTGTATACTTATTTTCACTATCTTAATACTAATACCGATATATTCGTGTATCAGGAAACTGGTCACACCTAAATCGAGTAAATGTAGCTCTTGATTTTGGCGTTGCCATACTTATTGAACAGTATAAATGCAGTGTTGGATAATATCTGTGCAAATATTCAAATATGGCGCTGCTTTAGAATCTGTAGATTTTTTCAAAGCTATTGAATCTTTTTTTTTAATTTAGTTTATAATTTGTCGCATTTGTAACTTATAAATTATATTTTTTTTTCCATATTGTGTTTATTTGGTTCTCATATCTTTTCAATATTTAATTTTATGCGTTTTGCGTATGATATCAAAAATATCCTTGAGATTCTCAGGCACCACATAATCCGGCATAATCTGCTCCATGCTATTAAAGTCTGCTTTTTCCAGCTCATCGCAGGAATCATCCGACCCGGACTCATCGGCCAATGCTAGTCTTTCGGCAAACGAGACGATTCCACACCAGACCCTAAAGTCGATGTCCCCCGATTTGTGGGCGTCGTAGCCCAACATGTTTAGCGTGCCGCGGACATTCTTCTCGGTGCCATGGAACTCGAGGACATCCTCCAGAGCCTGCGGCAGACTCTGCCAGACCAGGGTTCGTTCCTTGTATTTATATTCCGGTAGCTCTTCGTTTCCTATGGCTGCTAGCTCACTCTCCGGTTCTTCGATTCGACTCAGATACTTTAGGAATACCCGCTTATAGAGCTGTTTTCGCTGCTGGGAAACCCAGACGTACTTGCTCAGGTAGTCCCAAGGAGTCATAGCTATTTAATGGGAAAAGATTCTTCTTAATAGGTTGTTAATAATATAATATTTTCTACAAACTTTTAAGCATGGATAGATCCATGGGAACATCAAATCTGGTGGCTGATTTTGAAAACTTGCGCGGCATTTTTGAAGTGGTTTCTGGGGGAACCTTTTCTTCAGGGGCTTTTGGCATAGCCTTGGGTTTCGGTGGCATATACTTGATAGCTTCCCTCAAAGCCCGATTTAGCTAATAATATAGTTATATAATTTAAGGGAAAATGATTTAATATCCTCTTACATATCTGCCAAAAGTATTCTCTATTAGATCCACATCCAGGTCTGTTTTCAGCGCCTGAAAGGCATCATCGGTGAGGAAACTGCCCTTCAGGAGGATCGGCTCCCTTTCACTTTCCCGCTTATCCTTGGGCAGTAAGGTGAGAGAGTTGGGTATCAGGCTGGGCCTGGTGCTAGGATTCAGGGAGTCTGGTCCCAGGGCAGCCACCTGTGTCTCGGGATCTTCGCTCAGGTGGAAAGTGGTGGTAGCTAAAACAAAAAGAATTTGACTGATTTCTAAATATTGCTTTCCTAATTTTTACCCTGAGCTGGCTTCAACTTCTTGCGCTTCTTGCCCCTGCGCACATCCTCGTCGCTCAGCTCGTGCTCATTGATGCAGGTCTTCGGCTTAGCCTCTAGGTCTCCAGCAGTTTCAGCTCCTGGGGGCAGGTTAGCCGTAGCCAAGGATGACTTGGGTCTCTGTTCGTTGGACGACTGCCTTTTGGGCTTCTTGTCCTCGTTGGCGCCCGCACTTTTGGGCTTCTTGTCCTCCTCGAGGCCGCTCTGGGTCAGCTCCGAGCTGGGCTTCCAGTACAGCGTCTCCTGGGAGTGGGATCTCCTCAGATCCAGTATGATCTTCTTCCTCTTGATGTTCTCGTGCTTGCCCCACTCGGGCGTTATGCAGCGGCGATAGAAGGAGCCGGCACTAGTCCTCGTGTGGATGCTGGTCACCGTGGGCGTTGGCGTCATGGGACGCGAGTCCGTTTCCGCATATCGCCGAAACAGATCCTCCGGTATATTATCCGCCTCATGTGGCTGCAGTTGCTCTTCCTCCGCCGCGAACTTCTCCTGTTTTCCATGCTGCGGATTCTTGCCCTCGATGGCCAGGGATGTCTTCAGCTGATTGATCACATCCTTGACACCCGATGGAGCCGGATGATTGCAGAGCACGGAGCAGCCTTTGGCAAAGGGATTGAAGAGTCCGCCGAAGGGGCGTAGCGAGAGCGGCATGGGCGTGGCCTCGAACTTGAGCGGCATTCGCAGGACATCGCCGTGCAGATTTTTACGCTGATAAATGGGGATTTTAATTAAAGTACAGTGACATTCTTACACAGAAAACAAAATATTATATGCATATAAAAATACATTAAAAAAGGAATTATTTTTAAATCATTATTATTATTATTATTATTTGTTTTTCTCTTTGTTTAATGCTTTTGCGATGGTTTACATTTATTAAAAAAAATGACAAGGTTTTTAATTATTTCATTGAATTCTAGATGTTTCCTTTCTTGGACTTAAAAGAAGGTAGTTTCCACGGATTTTCTAGATATGTTCGGTTTCCAAGCAGTTGTTTAAATTGTTTATCAAATATTTTTATGGACAAGTTATCAATATAATACAGTTTTTTCATTAAAAAGATGACTCTCAGGTTTTAGATTTACGTTCAAGTCTTTATTATTATTTTTCAGTGTGCGGAATATTGAACCTTACCTTTTTCAGATACTTCACATGCCTCTTGGGCGTGGGCACCAATCCCGTACGTGTTGTGGCGCTCATTGCTGCAAGTTAAATAAACTCCAAGGAATCAAAGCTGTCGGCACAAGTCGGAACTCTGCCCGGCGTCCAAAAACAATGCCTCCTGTTGCCATGGCTATCAACATTTTATTGATTTTATAGTTTATTTCCATTGGCAAATAAACTTTTTAAGAATAAATTAATTTGTTCTGAACAGTTTATGCATAAAATATCTTCATAAATAATTTATTCCGAGGGATTTCCAATAATAAATCAGCTTTTTTCACAGCTTCAAGTCTTTTATATTATTTTTTAATTGCCCGAATTAAAAGCAAACCATAAACCTTCATAATATAACATATGTTTATTGTGTCTGTGTGTGTGTGTCTTAAAAACTAACAAAACTCTGGGATTATTAATTAAGGAATACACTTTAGGAAGAACGAATTATCAGGCAGTTGGAAGGCTCGATCACGGTTCTCAGTACAGGGAACCGCGATGATGCAGATGCCTGAGGCGTTGATCCAGCAACTGGCGTTCGTTGGACAGCGAAAGCGTCGACGAGGAGCGATGCAGGGGGGCGGGCAGAATGGCGGCACTGCCGGCTCCTGACCCAGACCCGTGGCCGGCGGAGACAGTGACCACGCCACCGGACGATCCTCCCTCAATGGGGCCCATTCCGGCCGTGTTGCCCACCGCCCGGGAGCGCAGGAGATGGTTCCGGAGCGGCGACTGGCGGCGCACCGAGTTATTGAATGAGATCTGCAGCGAGAGGCGCTTCTGGGAGAGCGAGGCCAGGTGTTCCGGCGACAGCTCGATCACCTGGGGTGGAGCAGCCGCCGCCACGGCCATGGCAGCCGCAGTGGCAGCCGTATAACTGGGCAGTGAGCCTGTGGAAATGGGCGAGGTGTTGCCACAGTTGCAGGCAGCGGCACCAGATCCTATCGACACACTATCACCGCCATCCACAGCGGATATGTTCGTCTCCACGAGGCTGTAGCCCACCGCCTGCTCCTTGCCATTGTCATTGCACTCGAATATCTTGATGATGGGCACCACGGCTGGCGTAAGGATAATGCCTGCTTTCCGGAACTCCTCCAGGGCATCGTCGTAGGTCGGCAATCCGGATACTATTGTGTAGGACGGCAGCGATTCCGCCTCGTAGTCCGGCGGGCAGCGGCGGCAGATCTCAATTGTGGGATCACTGTGATTGGCACGGTCTGGAAGAGAGAGAGGGGAAAACAGAGTTCAACAAATATTGCACGAAAAGAGTAGTTAAATTAAGCAAATTTATAAATATATATCAAATATTAACAAATTTAGTTCATACTATTATAATGTAAGTATTCCAACATTTTTATTTATAACTCCTTAAGCTCATTATAAATACAAAGATACTTGAATACAAAGATATTTAAATAATAAGATGAGTAACGCCATTCGATTTTCATACAAAATATTTTTCTTTGCCTATCCAGCTTGATCTGGAATGGTCGTTACGCATCTTGTCATTAAAAGGTCTCTAGTTCATAGGAGTTTAAAATATTGTTGCTGAAATATTAATGATTAAAATGAAAATTTATTTTAAATTCTAAACTACTTCGTAGTATAATTGAATAATTACTTTCTTGCAAATAGTTTTCCTGTAAAAAGACCACAAATTTGTAGTTTTTTTTTTCCAATTTTTACCCATTAATAAAACAACTATTAAGTGTTTTCACCGTTTTTGTTCTCGATTTTTTCATTTTCCTTTCGTTTTATATTCCCAAATTTCTGCTCGCAACTTCCGGAAGCAAATAAAACGAAAAGAACAATCAGAATTATCAAATCAATTCCCCTTTTGCTACCTTTGGGATTTGCTACAGCCGGCAAATAGCACTTAACTCATTCCCATTTCCATTCCCATCTAGTTTTCTGGTATTTCGGGGGATGCTGCTTGCGGATCCAAATGAAATTTTTATACCGAACAGCGCTTGTTCGTTTAAAAGCTAGTAAAAAGCCCTAAAGGTGGCTGCTGTTGCTGGCCAAGTGCAAGCAGCTGCGACGACGCAACCCTTAAAAGTAGGCAACAAAAACGAAGTTATTGCAATTGTCCAGCGGAAAAGCGAAGGAGGAAATGAATGTGGCTCCCGGGATGGTTGGGGAAAGCCGAACATGGAATGGCATATATCTCTGCGAAAAGGTGAGTCAGCATCCCAAAGATGGAGTGTGCTGAGATCTCCCGGTGACGTTGAACAAGATTTTTAAGATTAGCTTCGGCAAATATTGAAAATGGCACACGCTTCGCTTCACACCCTTTTTTTTTTGTCCTCCTTGGATTTAAAGCCTGCGGGTCGGCATTTTCCGACATTTTCCCGTAACATTTTCACACCCACGTGGAACGAACGGACGTTCATTTTTTATGCAACGCTTTTGTGAGCTTACGAAATTAAATTGATGATGCACAAGAAAGCGGGCGGAATGAAAGTGAAAACTCATCGGCAGGGGGTTGTACATGGTTTCTAGATGGGGCTGTGGGCTTGGGCTTGGGTTTGGAGCAGAGCCAGAGCCCGGGCATATGGCACCCCGGGGGCCCTGTCAACCCCTTCGCTTCACACTGCCACTGCCGCTGACAACAGCTCAACGTGCTTAAGCCTTTTTGTAATTTTCAATTGACTTTAGTTAATTATGGGAAGGCTTACATCAGGCTTAACGTATGTATGCCTCCCCAAAGAGGGGCAAAATCTCTTGGTTTTTAAGTCTGTCGGGTTACACTTTTGATTTTGCGACAGGTTGTGCTTTTGAATTAAATATTTAAGTTTCTGTTAAGCAGTGTAATTGTCGAAAGATTTAAAATTGGAAAACAATTAAAGTGCTTTAAGCATTCAAGATCTGTAAGTCTTGCCATAAAGTAAATTATAGTTTAATCAAATTTTTTGTATAAGAATTTAATCGTCTAAGCTGGATTTTATTTTATTTTGAACTAGATAGTTGTTGTTCTTTTTAAATATTTATAGTGCTTGCTTGTTCCTTTAGTATTTGCGTTTACATAACTTCTTGGTCTCATAAACCAGGGAATTATAGTTTTGCTTTTAAGACGGATTCACTTTAGTACAAGCCATCGCCCCCACGTAATCCCCCGAAAAACTGGCCATTCCCCAGCCGAAGGGAACGTGGCTTCTGACATGGCCACAACTACTTGGCTTGATGATGAACTGTCTGGGCCCATAAGCCCAGGGACATACGCATTCAATTCCCCAAACGCAGCTTAGCACGACAATAAAATGAAGTGCAGCGCATAAAAAAGTAAAGAAAGCCGCTTGCCGGGCAGATGAAACGAAAATAAAGAAGGCGCAAAGTGTAAGTGCGTTGTGCATAAAATATTCGCCGCAAGTTATAAGCCAGCAACAAAAATGGACACTGGAATATATCCACTAGTCAATATGGCAAAGGTCATGAAACCGTCCTTCCAGCATCCACAACAGCGAAAGCTTGAGTAGCACAGGGGATAGCAGCCAGAAATACACAGGGAGAAATTATGTATGAAATAAATTGTGTTTAATAAAAAATATATAACAAGAATGCATTAAAGGAAACAAAATAAAAAAAATTAAATATTGTCTAGAATTAAAAAACAAAACAAACGTGGAAAATAAAGCAAGAAGGTATATTTTCATTAACCATAACTGCAAATATAAAATAGACTATTTTTATTATAAGATAATAAGTAAAATATGTATTCTTTTTAAGATTTTATTATATTATTTTATATTTTAATTCTTATTTTTTAAAAGCAAGCATAACTTTCAGAAATAAGACACACGACCGCACTGGGAAGTAATATGAAAAAACCATAATTTAAACCTCTTAAATGAAAAACAAAAATATTTACTTTTGTATCTATTAAATATTAAGGTTCTTTATATCACCTATAATAATAATAAATAGTTGAACTGATAAAAAATACTCCATAATTCAAAATCACATTTTCTTTTAGTGCAAGTTCAAAGGACCACAACCTTAGGCAGCCTAACAGATATTTGGGCGTTCTCACAATAACAACAGCATCAACAGAAGAAAAAAAAAGTTAAACACACTTTATGTTGGGGCTCCCCGCTTTCTAGTTTTTTGGGGAATCTCTAAGGAAGCGGCATGTGGCGGAGCCAGTGGGTGGCATCCTGGGCGTTCTGTGCGTTCTGTGGATTTGTGCGCCAAGCCACCGGGGCAGAAAAAAGAAAACAAACGACACACAGCTCAAGCAACCAAAAGTGACGTGCCCAGGATGAGGACGATGGAAATGGCGACATGCCTGCCAGTAGACTGAGGCGAAAAAAGTGGGGAATATTGGGTGGAAAAAAGGTCGCATTTTGGGGTAAGAAGCACTGAGAGAAAATATATAAATATCATGAAATTTATATGTTTGTTCATGATATTTAAAGTAGAATTTTATATAGCAAACTGTGCTGATTATTGAAAATATTTTATAAGTGATTGAATTATATTCATAAGCTAACTTTTAGTCCATTTTACTACATTCTCTCTTATTTTTTCCCAGTGTAAATGACTGCCAGACAGACTTGCCAGGCACGTAAGCAGTTTATGCCACGCCGCCTCCCCCTAAAAAAAGGAGAGAAAGAGAGCCAAAAATAAAAGTTCAGCCCACATTTTTGGATGCTGCTGCTGCTGCTGCTGCTTTCGTCCTTTGCCTCTGTATCCGCCACATCCTGCCCTCGTCCTTGTCCTTGGGGTTGGTAAACACGGCACCAAATTGCTGTTTAAATTTCTCCCCAATGTCTACGCCTGGGGCCAAAGCGGCCTTGAAACATTATTATGACTGTTTCGCCTGCATCCCCCTTTGCCACCTGTTAGGCACGCCTGCCCCAAGGCCTGGCTCCCCAATCCCAATCCCAATCCGAATCCCAGTGCCAATCCCCCCCAAGAACTTTATATTTGAAGTTGTGGCTGCCAGACAATGCCGGGGGAATCGTGAAGACAGGCGTTAAATGCTACCTATGCCTCCCCCTGGAATCCGGAGATTCGGGCATCCAACAATGGGGTCTGATCCATGTCAAGGGTCTGGCCAGGGGGTTTGCCCGGCTAACTTATGGCCCTGTCTGCCGTGCAGCCTCTGCTCTTTGTTTAACTAATTAAACTCTTGTAGCGCCGAGCATGCAAAATACCATTCTGCGTTTTTGGCAAAAAACACGTGTCGGCTTGGGGCAAAAATAAAAGAGAAAAATATTCGGATAGGAAGAATGAATGTTTTAGGCCCAAAACTAAACTCATGTCAGAATTGCATTGTTTTCCTTGAGGCGGACACAAGAAAAATGATGTTGCCCAGGGCCAGGATCTGGCCAGGATGTGGTTTTAACTCGATCTTAGAGACTTGTGATTGGCCTACCATTTAGGGGAATTATTTTGAAGCTTAATTCATTATTTAGTAATATTTATTTAAAAATAGATAAATAATATCTATTAAAAAATATATAAATTATTGAAAGGTATTACTTTTAAAGCATTTAATAAATGTTTATGGAATAATGGGTAAGTTTTAAATACATTCTTGAATTAATTAACTTTCAATATTGCGCCAATTTTTAATAAATATTAGTATGCATTTTTTTTTATTTTTATTTTCAAAAATTATAAAGCATATAGTTAATTGTTGAATTGAATATTTTACAAATTATTTAACTTTGATTTTAATGCCAAAAAATATTTATATGTCAGGAAAAGTTTAAAAAATAATAAGCCTGAATTTCGGTAATTAATTAAAAATATTAGCCATGGAATTCGGTAAAATAGATGTAAAACAAATGTAAATTATTTACTTAACATAGATTTTTGCGAACAAAAATTTATATATCTCAAAAAACCCAACACAAACTTACGTTTTTATTATTTTAGGTTTAGAAAAAAACTAAACTAAATTATTATAATTTTTAGTCAATTTTTTAATCCCAAATTTCGCTAAATTCAAATACCAAACGATAGTCCCTTCGATCCTATAGGCTCGACGTAAAATTTGTCGCTTTATTTTCGTTGGCAAGTTCTCGGGACAAATGTCCCATCATCAGCAACTGTAGCGCATTAAAACTAACTGCTAAATTATTAGCAAGACAACCCATCCATCTCACGGGCAGGTCCAGGCCATGTCCTTCGTCCTTACGCCCCTACGTTTCTTGGTGGGGTCTTTGCACACGAAAAACCGAAATGAAGAAAAATTGCGGCATGTCAGTGGAAGGCAGAACAACAATAAAAAGGACAAAACCGACAACATGAAGACATCTTCAGCATCTTTTAGCCAGAGTAAACGAAACACGCGCCAGGAGCATTCAACATCCAGCAGCCAGGACGAAAAAGTAATAAGTGTGTCTATTTGTTTGCGAATATTTCATTTCCCGTGCCGTTTACATTCTATCCCGCTCCCTCCAGCTCCCACAACTCGATTGGTAAGAAGGGAAAGGAGCACCAGGACTGACTGTCACGAAAGTCGCATTTCCCCAGAAAAAAAAAAGAAAAACTAAATTATATAACCGTATATCAAATTTAGTCTCTGTTTATGTTGGTTGGCCCCGCAGCAAATTCAATTTGAATTTGCAAAATATTACTTTGAGCTGTGTTTAAGCCATAAAACCCTGAGATGTAGTCAAGGGAAGGCATAAGTTGTGGCTGTTAAAATATATATAAATAAAGAGGGTTGTCTTAGAGACATTTCCACAATTGTTTTAAAATGTATTTATTTTTTTTATTTGACGAAAAGATTTTAATCCAATCCTCGATAGATATGTTTTTTTCAGCTAATGCATTACCGAATGCATTAAAATTTTATTAGAAGTGCTGTACAGTGATCTTGCTCGCACTTAGGTATAACAATATGTTACTGTCAAATCTTTAATGAAATCTCTAATTAATGCAGTATAAATAAAGGAAATATAAATAAAGGAAAAAGGTCTCTCAAAAGCGGATCCTTTTTAAATGAAACAAAAAAGAAATTTGTGGGCTAAAAAATCTAATGTTTAGTATCAATAAATTTATAAGATATGTTAAAACGTAGGCTTATACATTAAATAAGATAACTGGAGATTAAAGAAAGGCGATAAGTTGAGTTCTATAAATTTAAAGATATTAACTCTAATTTTTTTAAAGTTCTTTCAGGATATAGTATCCTTGGAAGTGACTGATATTATTAAGTCATTTCCCAGACACATTCTATACATGAATCGAAGCAACCTTAATACCACAACTCCGACAATACATAATTTTAGTTGGTTTAAGTTCAGTTCATTTCATTTTGTCAGTTCCGGCCGTCAACAAATACCAAGCCCATACATCCAGGTCCCTGCTCCAAGTGTTGCATGGAGAAAAGAGGAGACAGGTCGTTGTCGGCCCAGCCGAAGGCCAGTCGCAGCAGCAAAAGATGTCCATTGACCGTTTCCTCTGTTCTGGCCAAAACTGGACGTCGGATTTCCCGAATGGAGGGACCTGTTGCAAAACTCCGGTTCGGTCCCGATGATCCGGAAGAACCGGAAGAAGCCGTGGACCCTGATATTACTTATGAAAGATCTATCTCTGCGATCGTACCTGGTGGCCTGCGATTCGGCAGCGATGACTTAACCGCTGGCGCTATTCCCGATGAAGATGTCGCGTTAATAGACGGAAGCGAGGTCAACATCATCCCGAAGGTCAAGGTCGCGAATACGACAGGAGGCTTGCGTTTCGCCAGTGAAGATAGCCCCGCGAACACGTACCATAAGGATAGTGTAGAGTCAGATATATTAGATATAGACGACTCCCCTGGCTGCTGTAATCGAACACAGGGACGAACAGTGAGCAGGAACACTATGGGCTATAATTCCTACATGAAATCAGTTGCTCGCTGCTCTGAAGACGCGACGTGTTCCCAGGAGTGTGGCTATGGCACTGGCTGTGAAGCGCAGTGCAGGGACCTCCACGGCATTGCCCCGGATAGCTTGGCATCATCGTTGACTGTTCCAAGCCTTAGCTTAACTGGACCAGGCGGGCAACCTGCTTACCCAGGTGCCTATTCAGGCCTTCCAGCTCGACCAGGGTCAGTTGGCTACGCCGATAGGCAAGGAGGCTACCCTGATCCCAATGATGGCCGCTACAGACCCCAAATGGAGTGTCCAGATAGCTGTCCCGGACCCAGAGACAACGGCGGGCAGCTGAACTTCTACATTATGCTCCTACTGGAAATCTTCGGCGTGCTTATGTGGGTATTTATATATTTTTACTTATAGAAATCAACCTAAGATCGGGTACTATCTTTTCCAGCTTCTTTGCCATCTGCACCATCACCTTCTGGATAACGTTGGCCTATCACTTTATCAAGCTGCTGGTGGAACTCAAAAACGCCGACCGAAACACACAGGTGGCAGTGGCCATTGTGTTCGGTTTGCTGTTCCTCGCCTTCGTTATTTGTCATGTGACCAGCGGGAGTGGGAGTGGCTCCTGTGGCCGATCGTCGGACAGATCCCGGCACTCTTGGAACAAGGGTAGCAGCTGTGGCCGCTTTAAGGCCAAGCCAAAGCCTAAGACCTCAATCATAACCAAGGTTCTATCTCAGGTCAAAAATGTACTCTCCTTCGGTAGCGGCTGGTTCAGAAGTTCTCCGGCGCAGAGCTGCTCCGGTAGTTCCCAGGGGAAGGGCTGTTCCAGCAGTTCCAAGGGAAAGGGCTGCTCCAGCAGTTCTCAGCCGAAGGACACTCCGTGCGGGGCCAAGAAGGAGGCGACGAAATGCCGCCAAAAGCAAAAATATAGCGACTGTGAAGGTCGGGCCATCTTCATCAACTCCAGACGCTACGCAATTCCAACAGAGATGAAGCAGCCGCCAACTATACTAGTCTGGTTGCTCGATGTGGTTAGTCGCTATATGTAGTAGCATTAACAGAAGAGAATATATGCCAGATCGACCAATGGAAAACAGAAGAAGGGGTAATACTCTGGATCATGTTGATAACCAAGGGCTTAATTGGTAACACAAGCCGGCACTAAATTTCATGTGTTTTAATAAATATATCCTTTCATACAAAAAACTTGGTAAATACTGCGGTTTCGGGAGGACGTTACCAAGTTGGGAATTTTAACAAAAAAATGTAGGATTATTTTGTTATGTTCTAGAGTTCCCATACAGAGATATCAGTCAATAAAAAATCAATATTGATAAAATGATTTAAATTCATCTCAAATCCAGGACTGTTTCCCCACTGTTCCTAGATTGTTTGGCTTTGAATTACCATATTTTTAAATCAAGAAACATCCGACTTATGCCATTTAATTTGAGTAACTGCTGCTCAGGCATTTGATTTATGAACATTGAACCTGCTGAAAGTTCAACTAATACATAAAATGCAAACGGCGTGCGTAGACAAAAGGAGAGGAAAAAACTTAGTGTAATTTATAAAATGCAAGCCACACATGGTGCCTGTGTGCGCCTGAGCGCTGAATGTTATTAAAAACAATATAAACAACTTCCAGGCGGGTTGTGGGGCCGCTTGTTTATGGACGAAAGTGTGTGAGGCAACTGGGAGCCGGGCCTTAAAACCACAAAGTACCACTTTCCTGCCTATTGGGCGGTTGTGCGGCAGTTGCGGCAATTTTCAAATTGACTTTTGCACATGTTGCCGCCGTTACGAAAATGCGGGCAAACAATGTAGTCGAAGTGGGTTTCACTAAAAAACAAAGAGCGAAAAATATTGCACAATGAGTGCTGTCAAGTTTCCAACAAGAAAAAATTGTAGGATCATCTAAAAAGAAATTTTAAATGTTAAGAAAGAAGTTGTACAGAAATGTTTCAAGTATATAGTTTTTCAAAAATTGAATATTAAGTTTAATAAATTTAAATCAACGAAATTTGTAATAATAAAATATATAGAAATCTACAGATCTTAAATTATATTTTCAAATTTCAAAATGGGCAGCACTGGCGTGGGCTAAGCCGTTAGTGACCCCAC